>JAWQEG010005410.1:0-33953 GCA_033782935.1 Petrolisthes cinctipes | reverse complement strand
TTCTTCCTCTCTCTTCTGTTCCTCCTTATCTCCTCTCGTTCCTCCTACACCTCTCGTTCTTTCTCTCTCTCCTTCTATTCTTCCTTCTCGTCTAGTTCTTCCTCTTTCTCCTTCTGTTCCTCCTTCTCTCATTCTTCCTCTCTGTCCTTCTGTTCCTCCTCTCTCTTCATCTGCTTCTGTTCTTCCTTCTCCTCTCGTTCTTCCTCTCTCTCTTCTGTTCCTCTCTCTCCTCGTGTTTCTTACTCTCTCTCCTTCTGTTGCTCCATCTTTAATATCCAACTGCTCCTCGTGTTGGTGTAGGTATGTGTTGCTTGTGTGTAGTTGTAGCAGCGATGGCCACTAGTCGTACACTAAGGAAGGCCACCATTGCCACACACACCACAATGAATATACCGTCAGAGGAGACACCCACGAGAACCTGATAGAAAGAGTTATTATATAGATCACGCCTAGTTCCTGTGTTTCTTAAGGGCGTGTGGGAATAGGGGACAGACAGGCTTGGGGGGCGTTTAGGTGGGTGTTGGGGGTTTTGGAGGGGTGCGGGAGTAGGGGGACAGGCTTGGGGGGGGGGGGCGTTTTAGTGGGTGTGGGAGTAGGGGGACAGGCTTGAGAGGGGGGGGGGGTGGGAGGTTAGGGGGGTGCAGGAATAGGGGACAGGCTTTCTACCCACCCCAAGCCTGTCCCCCAATTGCCACACACCCCCAGTCCCCCCCTGCCCCAAGCCCTTTCCCTACTCCCACACCCCCTTAAACTTCTTTGCCTCACGCTCCCCTCTGCATAATATATACATCCCTCGCCCCCCTATCCCTTAAAATATTTACCAAACAGTATACTATGAATTAAAATTACTTATGGTATGGGTGGGAGGTGTATTAGCTGGGGGTTACGGTTCGAAACTTTTTCGAAATTTGTGCCCATTATGAGAGAGAGAGAGAGAGAGAGAGAGAGAGAGAGAGAGAGAGAGAGAGAGAGAGAGTAGAGAGAGAAGTGAGAGAAGAGAGAGAAGAGAGAGAGAGAGAGAGAGAGAGAGAGAGAGAGAAACTTGTGGAAACAGTGGTAACGTTTTTGGCAATTTTTCAATAATTAACATCACAGATTATTTACCAAAACCCTGCTCGCGACCTACTTGGATGCTTCTGGCACCGCGCCCGTTTAAGAACCACTGGACTCTAAACAGTATAGGTCAGCCAGAGACCTGAACACACTTCGCCTTGGGCCCACTATGATGTAGACCAGGGAGGCACAACCTTTTGGGCTCCTCGGGCCACATGATCAAACTTACAACTCACTGAGGGCCACAAGATTTATGTTAAGCAAAAATGTAGAAATTTTAGTTACTTAATGGTAAAAAATATAGTTCTGAATGACTTAATACATTACATTACAAAACTATTATTAATCCTTCACCTGACATATATGACACAGTCTTCTTAATGCAATTTTTGACACTGTGATTCATAGACAAGCTTCTTTATGTTGGGTTGAAACTTTGTTGTTGTTATTTTTCACCACTTATTACCTAATAAGGGCTGCAGAGGGTTGCTTGAGGGCCACATGTGGCCCGCGGGCCGCCGGTTGTGCATCCTGATGTAGACAGACTGTTAAGACTGGTTGTCCTTGTGGGTCCAGGGCAGGTATTCACAACACATCTTAGAGTTTGAAAAAGTTCGTATGTTTGTATTTCTGACCACACCATAGTGTTTCAAGTTCATTTCGAAGCAGTGAATGGTTTTGTTATTCTATTTGTATGAGCTGTTGTTATGAATTCGAAGCAGTGAATGGTTTCGCTATTCTATTTGTACGAGCTGTTATTTTGATTTCGAAGCAGTGCCGGGTCCCAGTCCTCTCCATGAATTAACGCTTGCAAACAAAATAATAAGTTAAGAGAGTACCTTGATTTTGTGAAAATGGACCCAGATACTTCACACTCCCACCTGCACTCTGGCTGACCTATTCTATCTAGACCGTGATATAGAGTTACATAATACACAGACAATGAGGTGACTGGAATTAAGGATTATTGATAGGAATTGTAATACCCCCCAGTGAGTGTCAGAGATGAGATAAGCAAAGCAGAAGGCTCTCTCCCCACTCATCACTCCCTCCGGCCTGAGCTGTACAGGAAAACAAGTCAGAAATAATCACCTTGCGGGGTTGGGAGGAATACGCCCCAAAGAAATTTTATAGGAAAGGCAGAAAGAAGGTGAAATTGGGTGAAATTGCCAACTAATTTGAAAAAAAAGTTATTAAATTAATAAACGCTGTTAGTCGGAGATTAGACGCAAGGTGTTTATCTAATCGACGTTTGAAGCTGTCTACGGTGTTACAGTCTATTACGTTACGGGCAAGCCCATTCCAGAAGTTGACGACTCTGTTAAAAAAAGAAATTCTTGGATTCGTGTGAGTTAAAAGATTTACCTATGATTTTGCAACCGTTTCCTCTCATGTGTATTTGATTGGTCGATAGTGAAATACTTTATTGCATTCCATATTGTCTATGCCTTTGATAATTTTAAATACCTGGATTAAGTCACCTCTTAATCTACGTTGTGTTAATGGGAATGAATAGAATTAGTTCTCTTAGTCGCTCCTCGTACGTATTGTTCCTCAGACTTGTATTAATTTTAGTAACCCTAAGTTGGACTTGTTCCAGTTTTGCTATATCTTTCTGTTAGTACGGGCACCAGGCTTTAACAAAGTATTCCATAAGGGGACGGACCAAGGAATTATAAAGAGTAAATATTGTATCTTTGGACTTATACTTGAATGCTCTACCAAAAAAGCCATTGTTTTATTTCTGGTATGGTACCCGATGTGGAGCACTTTATATTTTATCTGCATTAAAGAGAGAGAGAGAGAGAGAGAGAGAGGAAGAGAGAAGAGAGAGAGAGAAGAGGAGAGAAGAGAAGAGAGAGAAGAGATTGACCTGAGAACACCATCCTTGCGGAGAGAGAGAGAGAGAGAGAGAGAGAGAGAGAGAGAGAGAGAGAGAGAGAGAGAGAGAGATAGAGTAGAGAGGAGGAGAGAGAGAGAGATTGACCCTGAGAACACCATCCTTGCGGAGAGAGAGAGAGAGAGAGAGAGAGAGAGAGATACTAACCCTTAGAACACCATCCTTGCAGAGAGAGAGAGAGAGAGAGATACTAACCTTACAACACCATCCTTGCGTCGTACAGGCAGTAGGCCGAACACATTAGCCAACCTTACCACAGGGAACAGACTCCTCTCACTGTCACTCAAAACCTGTCAAGGAAGGTTAGGTTGGGGTTAGGATAGGTTTAGGTTAAGATTAGGTTGGGATAGGTTGTTAGAGATAGGTTAGGATGGGATAGGTTAGGTTAGGTTTGGTTAGGTTAGATTAGGTTGGGTTGGGTTGGGTTAGGTTAGATTAGGTTGGGATAGGTTAGATTAGGTTAGGATAGGTTAGATTAGATTAGGTTGGGATAGGTTAGGTTGGGATAGATTAGGTTATGTTAGATTAGGTTGGGATAGGTTAGGTTAGGTTGGGATAAGTTAGATTAGGGTAAGATGAGTTAGATTAGGGTAGGATGAGTTAGATTAGGTTAGATTAGGTTAGGATAAGTTAGAATAGGTTGGGGTAGGTTAAGTTAGGTTAGGCTAGGTTAGGATAGATTAGATTAGGTAAGGATATGTTAAATTAGGTTACGATAAGGTTAGATTAGGTTAGGTTAGATTAGATTGGGATAGGTTAGATTAAGTTAGGTTAGATTGGGATAGGTTGGGCTAGGTTAGATTAGGTTAGGTTAGATTAGGTTGGCATAGGTTAGATTAGGTTGGCATAGGTTAGATTAGGTTAGATTAGATTGGGATAGGTTAGATTAGATTAGGTTGGCATAGGTTAGATTAGGTTAGATTAGATTGGGATAGGTTAGGCTAGGTTAGATTAGTTTAGGATAGGTTAGATTAGGTTAGGTTAGAATAGGTTGGGATAGGTTAGGTTAGGTTGGGATAGGTTAGGATAGGTTAGATTAGGTTGGGATAGGTTAAATTAGTTTAGGATAAGTTAGATTAGGTTAGGTTAGGTTAGGATAGGTTTGGGATAGGTTAGATTAGATTGGGATAGGTTAGATTATGTTGGCATAGGTTAGATTAGGTTGGCATAGGTTAGATTAGGTTGGCATAGGTTAGATTAGGTTGGGATAGGTTAGGTTTGGTTGGGATAGGTTAGGTTTGGTTGGGATAGGTTAGGTTATTTTAGGTTATGTTAGATTACGTTAGAATAGGTTAGATTAGGATAGGTTAGTTTAGGTTAGGATAGGTTAGATTAGGTTGGGATAGGTTAGATTAGGTTGGGATAGGTTAGATTAGGTTAGGATAGGTTAGATTAGGTTAGGATAGGTTAGATTAGATTGGGATAGGTTAGATTGGTTTAGGATAGGTTAGATTAGGTTTAGATTATGTTAGGATAGATTAGGTTGGCATAGGTTAGATTAGCTGGGATAGGTTAGATTAGTTAGGTTAGGTTGGGAGTCGTTTGCTTTATGGGGTGAATTGCAGGCTGCTGACTTCTACAACTATGATACTCCTCCAACTATGGGCCTGGATATACAATGAATAAATACTTGTATCCACCACCACTTCATTTTAAACTCAGTCCCTCATTGAACACCACCAAATGTTTTCCCAGGCTTGTGTTATTCATTACTATGGATGCTAGACTGGTGATAGGGAAAGTTGGAGCTCCCGTTTCACATGTCAATCCTCCTTTTCTGATCTTTTTCCGAGTCTCACCTACACCGAGAGTAGTTGAGAAGTGTGCTGGGTAGTTCACATCAACACATCTTCCCTCACCGGTGTGTTGCTGAGTATAGTCTGACCACTCTTAAAATGTGGTTTGGGTGGGGTCGTGTGGGACCCGTCCCTGTGTACAGGGTTGCCGCGAATTCAGAGCTCTAACTGACAGAAGGGTGACCTGACATACCTTCACCTCATGTCTGCCTGTCACGTGTCACGTGACGTAATTTGAATTACGCGTATGTAAGCATAATTAATAGAATGTTCTAGAGTAGTGGAATATACCATACAGAGGAACAAAGGTAGGAGAGGGGTTAAGATGTAGGTGCAGCCTAGTTAATCTGCAGGGTTATTCCGCAGGTAGTGGATTAGTGCTAAAAATAGACCAGGGAAGGTCAACTGAATTTGCCACATCCAGTCTTATAGTCGTTCGTATGTTAATTACAGCTTGTATTAATCAATTATGCTACCAGGGTAACTTATGGTATTGCAAATGATCGTGAAGTGGAGGGAAATTATCGGGAATTAATAGTACGCCATAGGTAAATTGAAATTGCATGTATAACTAAGGAATGAGAGGGTACAATGTAAATCGTAGTCAGTTAGGAGAACCGAACACAGATAGGGAGGAGGAGCCAGGAAAATTTTGAACTTCCAGCCTCTCAGTTAAAATTGGAAATATAGGTTAGTTTGGAGACACACTTTAAGAAGGGAACAACACTCGTATCGTCAGCTTCCCTTGCCTAAATTACCTCCACGTGTTGAGTGGGGAGTGAACAATGTAAACGTCGAATCGTTGGATAATTATCACGATTCACAAGGCTTTACAGTTGTATAACTGGCCAGTCGCCTCGACGGTGGTTCAGTAAGTGAATTAAGGTGAGGGAGAGCTGGATCTTTGAAAATTACGAGTGTGTTGTGAGATCTCTGAATTATTCCCAAGTGTGAGACATTAGAAATATTCCAAACTTGCGTTGCTTGAGAATTATTACAGTGTTAACGTAAGCTAGACTATCGTACTAGAGAATCGTCACGTATACGAGCGGGACGAAGCGACGTAGCGAGAGCGAGTAGCTAGTTAGCGTGGCGTGAGTGTGTGTGTGTGTGTGTGTGAAATTTAATTATTCATGTTGGCTACTGGAGTTGAATAAATATAGAAAATTGCAATTGGTTGTTTGAATGCACCAGTAGATTTGTTATCTATATAAATAAATATATATCGGGAAGAACCCCCTTAATATTAAAAAAATTCTATATGCGGGGGTGATTGAGGCCAACGGGGAAATAATCCCCGACTTTTTGTTCTTCGCTGCAGCCAACCAACGAGATCATAAATTGAACCGGGCAAGTTAAGTTTATAATTATCATATTATAAATTAAATTATCGATCATTCTCACATCACCATCACATACTGCCCCAGGACAATCTTTTAATCCTGGTCCAACCCTACACCACACCCAGACCCCAATTGGTGACCACGTGTCTTGCTTCCCCGCCTCCCTCTTCGTCAATCATTCCTTTTTTCCTGTAATCTTTATTTTCAATTTCTCCTCAGTATACTCTAATTTCTTCACTTTATGAATCTCTATTGTTCATATGATTCATGTAGTTTTACATCCTAAGTACAATAGTTCCATTACATTATACTCCACGTATTAAAGTTTTGACCTTATTTCCGCACCACCCATGGTCAAGGTGCGCTTTTTTTCTTTTTTTTCCAGAGGTTTCCCCGGTAGGCCTATTCCTCTCTTCAAACATCATGTATGATATTAACATGAATCATCATCATCAGAAGAGAGAGTGATTGTGAAAGAATCTATGAAATGGTCAATTACCACATATCTTTTCATATCATCTGCTTGTAGTTTTTCTGCATGTGCAACAGCATTTCTCCAGTTTTCATTCGTAATTTTACCAAGTGCCTCATGAATAAGTGGCTTCATGTCCGCATTCCTGAATGTATTTTTCTTGGAAGCATAGCCCATGAGCTGAGCCCATTTCAGCTCAATAGGGTTATACTGGCAATGATACGGGGGCAGGCGTACAACCCTATGGCCGTGCTCTGAGGCAATCGTGTCAAGTCACAAAATTTGTGTCAGCAGCAGTCATATGGCGGGTAACAAGTTGCATCAGTTGTACATTTACCAGACCCTCAGGTACTGTTACGCTCTTTTTTTTTCAGCCATTCTCTTATCACATCTTTATTGTTGGAAATTGTTGGTGGTTTATGCATTTTCCTTGAGTGATATGATGCATTATCCATCACGATAATTGAAGACGGAGGAATGTTCGGCATCAGCTGTGTCTTCTACCACTATTCGAATGTCTCTGCATTCATTTGATCATGGTAATCTCCAAAATTTTTTGCTTAGAAGATCAGAGCAGCTTCGGGAACAAATCCATCTTTAGTTCCTGTCTTTCCCTGTCGGTACTCGGATACCCTCAGCCTTGTCTGATGTGCTGTCTACCCAGAACTTTGAAACAGTATAGTTCTGGTTGAGCCAGATTTCATCCAAGTAAACGATGTGTTTCTCAGAACGTGTAAGGGTCTTCATTTCTTCCAAGAAATGGTACCTTGTCGAAACTACGTCGCTGTGTTCCATCAGGAATTTCCTTTCATCAACTTTTGTTTATTTAAATCCTATTTTCTTTAATGTTTTTCTTAATGTTTCTCACCCGCCATGTTTAGAAAGATTCTCCTTGATTTCTGCATGAATTGTTTCAAGTGTGAGGATTTCTTCCCTTTCATAAAACCTGAGAACAGTTATGCGTAGCACACCTTCATTAAAATAATCGAAGAAGTCTGCAACAGGCGTTGCACGTTTCCTTTTCTTGGAAGACGTAAACTTTGGAGAGTTGTGTTCTTCTATATCTTTTGCTTCTCTGCGTATGGTCTCGATTCTCCTTTTGCTGAGGTTTGTTGCTGCGGCTGTTCTGCAAATAGCCTTGTTGACATCCTCCAACATTCCTCCATTCTCCTTCTCCTATACTAAATACTGTCTTACTCTGAAGACAATTTCCTTAGCTTGATTATGAAGGTGGGAGCTTGTTTGCTGAGCTGCCATCGTGTCAGAGTCAAGATGGAAAATGAACAGTGGGAGCATTGTTTTTGGTTGCAGTGGGAGCACTTGACAGAAGTTTAAATACTCCCCTGCCCTGTTAATTACCTCCCAGGAGATACATATGTACCGTGTTCCAGTTGTTGAGAGTGATGGGTATTGCCGCTCATGATAGTTTTAACATTTATTTTTATTAAGGAACGAGTATATACATCACTTCCATTTCTTCATAAAGTATTATAAACACAATTGTTGCATTACATACCCAACTTAGAACTATGACGAATGTCAAATAAAAGTAGCAACATATTCGTAGCACCACTGTGAAATGTGTATGCCACATTTCTTTATTATTACATAAAGACGTTGCATTATAAAGTTTATTTGTCATTGACATACTTAAGTATACTTAAGTATATATTGTTACGTGTTCGGGTATTTCACATTATATCACACAAGCCACGAATCGCTAGTTTAAGAAACGTGGCGACGGCCGCGACGCTGTAAATGGGGACAGGTCCCGCACGACCCCACCCAAACCACATTTTAAGAGTGGTCAGACTATAGTTGAGAAGTGTGCTGGGAAGTTTACATCAACACATCTTCCCCCTGCCTACAAGGTTGCTATCCTTGCTCTTACAGCCGGGTACCTACTTACTGCTAGGTGAACAGGGACATAGGGGGCTGGGAAATTTGTTCAACAATTCAACTGACCCAGGAATTGAACCCGGGATCTCTCGCGTACCAGGCGAGTGTGCTAACCGTTACACCATCAGCACCCCCTCACCGAGAGTAAGCCAACATACAGTACTCTCAAAGACATTTCTCCATTTGTTTACACAATACAAACAACACACTAAACACACACACTGAACACCACACCCCTCTGTCTAATTTTTAGATTTTTTGAACATGGAAACTATTTGAAACAAAGCCTCGGAGGCCCCTGGGAATGGTCCAATAAATGGTCCCCTCGCCCTGGACCATTAGTTAAGGACCCCCTCGAGATGCCCTGGACCATTGCCTGACTCACTCTCCATTAATTTTTGCAACATTCGTGGTCTTTCCTCTAATTTCACCTCTGTTGTCCATCGCTTTTTCTCTGCTAAACTTCATCTTCTCTTCCTCACCGAAACTCAGATCTCAGCAACAACCGACAACAACCCCTTCTCTGTCTCCTATTACTTTAATTCTCTATACTCAGTTTCGAGCCAAAGGCGGATATTGTGTATATGTATACAACGACCTCGCTGAAGCCCATTCCACACGAGAAACAAAAGATGACGGTCAGACACTGTTACCAAATTTGTGGGTGGATAGCGGGCACGAGTGGCTAATGGTTGTCGGGGACTGTTTGACCTGGTGAATGAAACAATTTATGATAGTTTTATAGACATGAAAATTGATGAAAAGAAAGAAATATTAGATATATCTGATCATAATCTAATAGAAATAAGACTAAAATACCCACAATCAACTGGAAAAACATATAAGAAAAATATATACAAAGCCATACAGATACTATTATACAACGGAAGAAAAGAATCTAAAAGAATTTACACAAAAAGTGGAAGAAGAGATAAGGAACAAAGATATAAATGATATGGTCAAACTAAACAAGGCAATGAAAGAACAAGCCGAACAAGTGCTAAAGAAAACTTATAAGAGGAGAGAAAGCATAACACAAAAGGTTACAGAACCACCATGGATAAACGATGAAATCAGAAAGAAAATATCACAGAGAAGAAACTTGAATAAGAGAAAGAGAAATGCAGAAACACCAGAAGTGAAAGAAGAAATGCAAAGATTATACAAGGAAAAGAAATATGAAGTACAAACACTTTTAAGGAATATATCTACAAACATGAAAGAAAGATCACAGACGAAATAAAGAATAGCAGCGAGAAAGGCAAAAGAATTTGGGAATACATAAATAAACTAAAAGGGAAGACACAGACAAAGGAAGAAGATCACACACTGTATGACGATGATGGAAATAAGATGAGTGAACAAGAAAGGATATCAAAATTAAAGGAATTCTGGAGTAACATATACCAGAAACACGACAACAATATAAAGGAAGTATGGAACAAAGAGGAAATGGAAAAGTACGAAAGAGAATTTAGAGAAACAACACAAGAGATAGCTGCAGAAAATGGACTCACATACCCAAAGGAGTTACTTGACCACATGCAAATGATATGCAATTTTGAAAAACAAATAAGCAAAATGGAAAATTACAAAATAATCAAAGAAGAAGTACGAGCAACATTGAAAAAGTTAAAAAAGAGGAAAGCTGTTGGACCTGATAATATGAAACCTGAAATGTACAAGACCCTGATACAAAGTGACTCATGCATAAAGAAGCTAACTGAATGCTTCAATGAAATACTGGAAAGAGGGAATATACCAGAAGATTGGAAAACCACTAAAACAAAAATGATAGAGAAAAAGAAAAAGCCCACTGTGAAAGATTTAAGACCAATAGCATTGAGTAATTATTCATATAAGATATTTATGTCCATACTCAGAGAGAAAATAGATCATATACAAAGAACACAAGAAATGAAAGACACACAAGCAGGATTTACTAAGAAAAGAAGAATAGAGGACAACTTGATGATATTAAATTACTGTATAGAAACCAGCTATCTAGAACGTAAACCCCTAATAGTCACCTCAATAGACTTTGCAAAAGCCTTTGACTCTGTGAAAAGAGAACAGCTAATTGAAGTACTGAAAACCTATAAGATACACCCAAGAATAATAAACATAGTAGCCACCATCTACCTAGACGACAATACCACCATCAACATAGGAAACGAAGAAATAATGAAATTAGATATTACAAGTGGAATAAGACAAGGATGTACAGGATCTACAACTTTATTTAAACTAATAACATATAAAATACTAAAGGAAATGGAGACAAGAAAAGGATTCACAAATGAACTTTTCAGAATAAATATGCTATTCTTTGCTGACGATGGACTTCAATTAAGCCATTCAGTAGAAGAAGCAAGAGAAAACTTAAGAAAGCTAATAGACAACAGCCTGGAATGCGGATTAGAAATAAATAAAGACAAAAGCAGCATCATAATTTATAACATGTCAGAGCAACCACCAGAAATCGAAAGTATCAAAATGACAAACAATATAAAATACTTGGGCATAGTAGTGGACAACACCAGGAACTGCTTTAAGAGCCAAAAGATAATTATGCATGAAAAGGCACAAAAACTGGCCAACATAACTTACTCAGTGATACACAAAAGTTGCAACAAATTACTAATGGGAAAAACCTATTGGAAATCAGTGGCACTGCCGAGTATATTATATGGTACCAATGTGATGAACCTAACAAAAAGTGACTTAGAAAAACTACAGAGACAAGAAAACAAAGTCTTCAGGCAAATACTGGGAGCCCCAACATATGCAACAGCAGCAACACTGAGAGGAGAAGTGGGGGCTTCCTCCATGGAAAAAAAGAATTAAAGAAGGCAAAATTATGTACCTGAAATCAATATTACAATATAATGAAGACAATGAAGCAAGAAACAACCTATTATATGAAATAATTAAAGACATGAAGTTCACAAATATGTACAAATGGATGGATGAAGTGAATGAAACACTAATAATGGAGATAAAATTGAACTTTGACAATATAAAAACAATGGAAGTGAAAGACATTAAAGAAAAATTAAACACATGGGACACACACAAATGGAAAAGAGAAATGGCCACCAAGAGCAGTTTACAGATATACAGGAAATGGAAAACAGAAATCAAAGCAGAAAACAATATATATGATAATACAACAAAATCAATTATACTTTATAAATGCAGAACTAATGTGCTGAACTTAAATGACAGGAAAAGGTTTGGGGACGGAAACACAAAATGTATATCATGTGAAGAAGATGAAACATTAGAGCACTTTGTTTTATTTTGCAGAGACTATATAGATATCAGAAAAAACATATGTGAACTACAACAACCATACATAGAAAATAAGGAACACATCATTGGAAATTTACTATTCAATACAGAAAATCTAGAAAAAGCGAAAGAAACACTTTATGAATTTTGGAAAAGAAGAGAAAAACGAAGGAAACTGAGTGAAAACTAACCAGGAATTATAAGGGGAAAGCCGTTGGAAAGGTAACATTTCCCCGACGAACATCGCATAGCATCGCTGGTAATACTGGTAGAAAGTGAGAAAATTCCACTCGGTTGCCCGTGCCCGCCGTCATTTTGCTTCTCGTGTGGAAGGGACTTTAGTTTTTTGTTTCGTGTTCCTGAACTTGACTCTTCCGAATTCTTAACCTTCTAGCTTCAGCTCACCTATTACTCTGTCTAAATATATATGTGCTGTATATCTCTCTCCTAACTCTACTGACTATCCAAAATTCTATGTCTATCTTCTGTCCAATTCTCCATTCTCGGAAATCTCCATTTTAGGTTATTTCAATGTTCACCACCGCCTTTGGCTTTCATCTCCTTTCACTAATCCATCTGGTGAACAAGCCTTCATCTTTTCTATCCTCAACGACCTAGAGCAGCTAATTCAACACTCTACTCGTAAAAAAAAAAAAAAAAAACATTACCTTGCGTGTGTCTCTGGGATTTTCAACGTCTTTCCACGCCTGCAATTTTTCTTGTCGTGGCTTTTTTCTTCCTCCATCACCACCGTTTCTTCCTCCTCTCGCACCGCCTGTTCTTCCTCCTCCACCACCGCCGTCGCCTCTTCTTCCTCCACCATCACCTAGGCCTCTTCCTCCACCACCACCACCACCTCCTCTTCCTCCACCATCACCACCTAGGCCTCTTCCTCCACCGCCACCACCGATACCTCTTCTGCTTCCACCACCACTGTCGCCTTTCCTTCCTCCACCACCACCACCACCACCACCGCTGCTTCTTCCTCCACCACCACCACCACCGTCGCCTTTTCTTCCACCACCGAGGCCTCTTTTGCTTCCACCACCACCACCACCTTTTCTTCCTCCTCCTACCACTGCCTCAGAGCGGTGATAAGGACGAAGATGACGAAGGAAGGGCAGGAAATGTGGCGAGAGCATGGTGAAGAGATGGCAACAATCCTACTAAGATGTATTCGTCGTAATAGTGTTGGTGGTTAGGTTAGGTTAGGTTGGGTTGGGGGTGGTTAGTTTAGGTTAGGTTAGGTTATGTGAGAGAATGGTGTTGGTGGTTGGGTTGGGTTGGGTTAGGTTATGTGTAGGGGTGGTCTTGGTGGTTGGGTTGGGTTGGGGTGGAGGTGGTTACGTTGGGTTGTTGGGTTGGGTTGAGTTAGGTTTTGTGTGGGGGTGGTTACTTTGGGTTGGGTTGAATTAGGTTTTGTGTGGGGGTGGTTACTTTGGGTTGGGTTGGGTTAGGTTATGTGTAGGGGTGGTCTTGGTGGTTGGGTTGGAGGTGGTTACGTTGGGTTGTTGGGTTGGGTTGAGTTAGGTTTTGTGTGGGGGTGGTTACTTTGGGTTGTTGGGTTGGGTTGAGTTAGGTTTTGTGTGGGGGTGGTTGGTTGGGTTGGGTAATGTGTGGGGGTGGTTGGGTTGGGTAATGTGTGGGGGTGGTTGGGTTGGGTAATGTGTGGGGGTGGTTGGGTTGGGTAATGTGTGGGGGTGGTGTTGGTGGTTGGGTTGGGTTAGAGGGTGGTGTTGGTGGTTAGGTTGGGTTATGTGTGGGGGTGGTTGGGTTGGGTTGGGTTGGGTTGGGTTGGGTTAGGTTAGGATTGGGTTTGGTTAAGTTAGGATTGGGTTTGGTTAAGTTAGGTAATGTGTGGGGGTGGTGTTGTTGGTTGCGTTGGGTTGGGTTGGGTTAGGTTAGGAGTAGTGGCGGTTAGGTTAGGGATGGTGGAATAGTATTGGTGGTTAGGCCAGTTAGGCTAGATAAGGTTAGGGGTGGTGGTGATTAGGTCAGGGGTGGTTAGGTTAGCTTATGTGTGGTGGTTAGGTTGGGTTGGGATAGCTTAGATTAGGTTAGGTTAGGTTATATGTGGTGGTGGTGTTAGGGGTTAGGTTGGGCTGAGTTGGGTTAAGTTAGGTTAGGTTATGTGTGGTGGTGGTGGTGGTGGTGTTAGGGGTTAGGTTGGGCTGAGTTGGGTTAAGTTAGGTTAGGTTAGGTTATGTGTGGTGGTGGTGGTGGTGTTGGATCACTCTCACAGGGACGGACATCTTATCCATCTGAAATGTGTTGTTAATTTGTTATCCACTCAAAGATACAACGTACAGCCACAATAAAATATTCACCAACACTTTTCTTCCATCGTAGTAAATATCTTGGTAATAAAGAACAACACGTGTATGTTTTTGCAACACCTCATAATAATAATTGAGGGGGTTGAGTTGACATAAGGTGTTGTTGTATGATTATATTTTGATATGAACAACACGTGTATAATTTTGCAGCACCTCATAATAATAATAATAATAATAATAACTGAGGGGGTTGAGTTGACGTAAGGTGTTGTTGTATGATTATATTTTGATATGATACTGATTTAATTGCACGATGGAAGGAAAGTGTTGATGGTTATTTGATTGTGGCTGTACAGTACATTCGCAATCCACAATCCCTAGCCCACCTGAGTCGAAGCCCGAGATCTGAAGCAGGGAGTTTCTGGACGACAGCCCACCCAAACCTTCATAAGGATACACACACATTTCGAACCAATGGAGGCTCTCGGTGGGCTGTCGTCCAGAAACCACCTGCTTCAGATCTCGGGCCTCGACTCAGGTGGTCGAGTGACTGTGGTGTCCCGAGTGTACAGTCGTGTCAAAAATAATCATACATATAGGGCTATCTCACGAAAGAGTTTGACAGCTTCCCTCTGTTCCTTAACTGATAAATTTTCCAATAAATTAGTTAAGTACTATCTTTTAATTTACTACAAGCAGCCACACACTAATTAAAACAATAACATCATTATGTGAACGTGAAAACATTACACAGTAAATTGTTTGCGATACCCATATGTGGATGATTATTATTGATTACGATGGGATGTACAGCCACAATTAAATATCCACCAACACTTTTCTTGCATCTTGGTAATAAAGAACAACACGTGTATGATTTTGCAGCACTTCATAGTAATAATTGAGGGGGTTGAGTTGACGTAAGGTGTTGTTGTATGATTATATTTTGATATGATATTGATTTTTTTGCACAATTGAAGGAAAGTGTTGGTGGTTATTTGATTGTGGCTGTACAGTTGGCCACAGGAATTCTTACACAGACCGTATAGAAAGAGAGGTCATTATTCTGAGAGTACTACAGCGAATGGTCTACTAAGTGACTCTGTGATTAGGAAAATAACAAACCTAAAAATGATGTGTTGCAATTACACAGTATTACACCTCTTTTCATTTTATTTCCTTCCTGCTTGCTGTCACACCTCTCTATCACCTTTCTCTGGCGCTATATGACCTCGTTGTTGCGGCTCCTAATATCAATCAATCAATCAATCACAGTACTGTAATTTTCCATGTTATGTTGTAAGCACTCGAAAACAACAGTGTGTGTACGAATTCTTGTGACCAATAGTACCCAACCACTCATTCCCAGCCAAACCTGACATAAGGAGTGAAACAGGGCAACACACATCAACAGCCTGAGTCGAGTCAGATACTTGAACTAGCGAGAGGGTGGAGAGAGGTACAGTTGGACACATGAATGGGTGGTACAGCCCAAGTGAAAGATGGTCAATTTCTCCCAATATCAAGTTCTTTAGTGCCAAATAGGAGACATCAGGGGCAAACGTCAGTATTGAGGATGGTAATAAAAAAACCAAGTACCTGATAATAGACACTGGTTACTCAAATGGGACAAGTATCTTTCACCTGGGCTGTACCACCCATTCATGTGTCCAACTGTACAGCCACAATCAAATATCCACCAACACTTTCCTTCCATCGTAGTAAATATCTTGGTAATAAAGAATAACACGTGTATGATTTTGCAGCACCTCATCATAATAATAATTGATGGGGTTGAGTTGACATAAGGTGGTGTTGTATGATTATATTTTGATATGATATTGATTTATTTGTACTATGGAAGGAATGTGTTGGTGGTTATTTGATTGTGGCTGTACAGTCACGAGCACTAATAAGTATACAACTTTGATTGAAGCTTTTAACAGTCCAATTCACCAACGAACTAATGCCAATGGAGATCTTATTGTGTATTTGTTTACCGTCTCTAGGTATTCCAAGCACATCTGAATATTTATTAGTGCTCGTGACTGTACTGTTTCGTTGATTCGACTCAGGTAGATGTGTGTTGGTTTGATTCACTCCTCGTGTCCATGGCTACGACGCATGCCACCGTATGGGTTGACTGGGATTGATCGATTGATTATTAGGTGCCGCAACAGCGAGGTCATATAGCGCCAGAAAAAGGTGATAGAGACGGGATACGGCAAGCAGGGAGGAAATAAAATGAAAAGAGGTGTAATTCTGTGTAATTGCAACAACATTATCATTATTAGGTTTGTTATTTTCCTACAGCAAGCAGGAAGGAAATAGAAAGAAAAAAGGGACAGTTGAAGAACTAAAAGCTAGTGGCTGGGGTCGAAGGAGCGCCCAAACCCTTAAAATATTGCCCATATCACTAATGCAGTCAATAAGGAGTGGGTTGGCTGGGAGTGGGTGCATACAAACAGTCACGAGCACTGATAAGTATTGAGGTGTACTTTCTTCGAATACCTAGACACAGTAAATAAATGCACAATAAGATCTCCTTTGGAATTAGTTCGTTGGTGGACTGTTCGAAGCTTCAACCAAAAACTTGTATATTTATTAGTGCTCGCGACTGTACAGCCACAATCAAATATCCACCGACACTTTCCTTCCATCCTGCAAATAAATCAATATCATATCAAAATATAATCATACAACAACACCTTACGGCAACTCAACCCCCTCAATTATTATCATTATTATTATAAAGTGATGCAAAATCATACACGTGTTGTTCATATCAAAATATAATCATACAACAACACCTTACGTCAACTCAACCCCCTCAATTATTACCATTATTATTATGAGGTGATGCAAAATCATACACGTGTTGTTCATATCAAAATATAATCATACAACAACACCTTACGACAACTCAACCCCCTCAATTATTATGATTATTATTATGAGGTGATGCAAAATCATACACGTGTTGTTCTTTATTACCAAGATATTTACTACGATGGAAGGAAAGTGTTGGTGGATGGATATTTGATTGTGGCTGTACTGTACATACATACATTTACAGACAAGTAGTGAAGAATTATAACTTACAAGCACTCGTTGTTGTTGTTGTAGTAATGAGTGACCCTTGGTAGGAAGGAAGGTAGGATGAGGTGCAGGTGTTGTCTCTGTGGTGGTTAGGACGGCACTGAAGGAAAGGACAGAAAGGACCACACTTATATTAATTAAAGAGAGAAAGAGAGTGATGGTGAGGTGGGGGGGTGAGGGGGATAGGTAGGATAGGGAGTGGAGCAGGGGGTGGTGGATGGTAGGGGGGGTAGTGGATGGGTGAGTGAGATAGGGAGTGGAGCTATGAGGGGGGGAGCAGGGGGGGGGATGGTGGGGTTATGGTATAGGGGGGAGATAGGGAGTGGAGCTATGGTGGGGGGGGAGTGATAGTGGGGGGGATAGGTGGGATGGGAAGTGGAACAGAGGGGGTGGCTGGTTGGGAGGGGTAGGTGGGATAGGGAGTGAAGCAAAGGAGGCTGGAACGTGGGTGGGGGTAGCAGGGTGGGGGTGGATGGTAGGGTGGGGTGACTATATGGTAGGTGGGTGGAAGAGTACAGGCAGAATGGTGGGTGGGTAATGGAGGTGTGTGTGTGTGTGCGTGTGTGTGTGTGTGCAGGAGGGTGTTGGATGTGTGTGTGTGTGTGTGTGTGTGTGTGTGTACAGTAGTGTGTATGTGTATGTACGGTAGTATGGGATGTGTGTGTGTGTCTGTGTGTGTGTGTGTGTGTTGGATCTGTGTGTGTGTGTATGTATGTACGGTAAGATAGGATGTATGTATATGTATGTATGTATATGTATGTATATGTGTGTACAATACATTAGGTAGTGTGTGGACGTGATTACTTCCATACACAACAACACTTACTAATTGCAGTACAAACAAAAATTCACTTAGTGTGTGTGAGAAACCTGAGTGAAAAATTGGTGAGTACAGCCACAATCAAATAACCACCGACACTTTCCTTCCATCGTATAAATAAATCAGTATCATATCAAAATATAAACATACAACACCAACACCTTACGTCAACTCAACCCCCTCAATTATTATTATTATTATTATGAGGTGCTGCAAAATCATACACGTGTTGTTCATATCAAAATATAATCATACGACAACACCTTACGTCAACTCAACCCCCTCAACTATTATTATTATTATTATTATGAGGTGCTGCAAAATCATACACGTGTTGTTCATATCAAAATATAATCATACAACAACAACACCTTACGTCAACTCAACCCCCTCAATTATTATTATTATTATTATTATTATGAGGTGCTGCAAAATCATACACGTGTTGTTCTTTATTACCAAGATATTTACTACGATGGAAGGAAAGTGTTGGTGGATATTTGATTGTGGCTGTACATCAACAACAAACAATTAATTAAGGTGGTAATTCTTTATTTGTACATTGGAGTGCCTTGATTCCTCCAAAGTATGCCAGGAAACAACAGGACCAGAAGAGCAAAAGTAATGGTGTTCTGTTGCTTGGAAGTATAGTTTGGAGGATTCAGTTACTCCAGATTAAGGGGGTGCGGGAATAGGGGGACAGGCTTGGGGTGTTTTAGGGGGTGCGGGAGTATCGGGACAGGCTTGGGGGGGTTTTGGGGGGTGCGGGAGTAGAGGGACAGGCTTGGGGGGGGGTTAGGGGGTGCAGGAGTATGGGGACAGGCTTGGGGGGGATTAGGGGGGTGCAGGAATAGGGGGACAGGCTTGAGGGGGGGTTACAGGGGTGCGGGAATAGGGGGACAGGCTTGGGGGGTTTTAGGGGGTGCCGGAGTATGGGGACAGGCTTGGGGGGGGTTAGGGGGGTGCGGGAGTATGGGGACAGACTTGGGGGGGTTTTGGGGGGTGCGGGAATAGGGGACAGGCTTGGGGGGGTTCGGGAGTAGGGGACAGGCTTGGGGGGGGTTTGGGAGGTGCGGGAATAGGGGACAGGCTTGAGGGGGGGGGTTAGGGGGTGCGGGAGTAGGGGACAGGCTTTCTACCCCCCCCAAGCCCGTCCCCCTATTCCCGCACCCCCCAAACCCCCCCCCCCAAGCCTGTCACCTACTCATGCACCCCCCAAACCCCCTCCCCAAGCCTGTCCCCTATTCCCGCACCCCCCCCAAGCCTGTCCCCTACTCATGCACCCCCCTAACCCCCCCCCCAAGCCAGTCCCCTACTCCCGCACCCCCTTAATTAAGAGAAATAATGGTGTTCTGTTGCCTGGAATAGTTTGGAGGATTCAGTTGCTCCAGAATTACCAACACAAAACTTCCCCCTTTAATCAATTGAACACTTTTATTCACTATGCAGAGAGTTCGTGACTGTTGGGGGTCCATTCCACAGTGGTTGGTAGTGGTTTGTAAGCACCCCAACGAAAGGATCTTGGCCGTGTTAATGACTTATGGGTGAATTATTAAATGAATTTGGTGAATAAACTATGCAGTGATGATTATTATTATTATTATTATTATTATTATTATTATTATTATTATTATTATTATTTAATGAATTTGGTGAGTAAACTATACAGTGATAATAATAATAATAATAATAATAATAATTATTATTATTAAATGACTTATGGGTGAAATCTTTAATGAATTTGGTAAGTAAACTATACAGTGATCATTATTATTATTATTATTATTATTATTATTATTATTATTATTATTAAATGATTTATGGGTGAATTATTTAAGGAATTTGGTGAGTAAACTATACAGTGATCATCATTATCTAACTGTTGGATAGATTTTGTGAATGTGGATACTCACCTTTTGGAAAATGATGAAGCCTTACAGGTGTGGTTGGTTGGGAAGCTAACAAACCAATACCATTGTGGAATCGACCCTGTGTGTGTGTGTATGTGTTATATGGACAATACTGATAGATGAATATTTTTATTTATATATTTACTTATAGGCAACAAAACATGAGGGTAGACAGGATCCTTGAAAGTTTAATGACCACACACACACACACACATGCATATATATATACACACACACACACACACACACACACACACATATACACATACATGCATATATACACTCACACACACGCACACTTACACATACATAAACACATATAAACAGAGAGAGAGAGAGAGAGACACACATACATGCATATATACATACACATACACACGCACACACATAAACAGAGAGAGAGAGACAGAGAGAGAGACAGAGAGAGAGACAGAGAGAGAGACAGAGAGAGAGACAGAGAGAGAGACAGAGAGAGAGACAGAGAGAGAGACAGAGACAGAGACAGAGACAGAGACAGAGACAGAGACAGAGACAGAGACAGAGACAGAGACAGAGACAGAGACAGAGACAGAGACAGAGACAGAGACAGAGACAGAGACAGAGACAGAGACAGAGACAGAGACAGAGACAGAGACAGAGACAGAGACAGAGAGAGAGAGAGAGAGAGAGAGAGAGAGAGAGAGACAACAGATAAAAAGGGATGAGTTAGTCCTTTTATTCACTGTGTGTGTTTCAATAAATATGCTTAGACTTTTTTTTACACACGATGCAATTCTTATATTCACGATTCGCCTCCCTTATGGGGGAAGTTTTGTGTTGGTAATTCTGGAGCAAATTATTCCTCCAAACTATTCCAAGCAACAGAACACCATTATTTTTGTTAACTTGGGCCTGTTTCCTGGCATACTTTGGAGGAATCAAGGCACTCCAATGTAACACAAGGGAATTAATTACCATCTTAAGGGGGTGCGGAAGTAGGGGACAGGCTTGGGAGGGGGGGGGGTGAGGGAATAGGGGGACAGGCTTGGGGTGGGTAGAAAGCCTGTAACCTATTCCCGCACCCCCCTAATCCTCCCTCTCAAGCCTGTCCCCCTACTCCCGCACCCCCAAACCCCCCTCCCCTTGACCTACCCAAACCCCCCCCCCCAAGCCTGTCCCCCTACTCCCGCACCCCCAAACCCCCCCTCCTTGACCTACCCAAATCTTACGTCAACTCAACCCCCTCAATTATTATTATTATTATGAGGTGCTGCAAAATCATACACGTGTTGTTCTTTATTATAAAGATATTTACTACGATGGAAGGAAAGTGTTGGTGGATATTTGATTGTGGCTGTACACCCGAGCTCGTAAATTTGCGACCACGTACTTAGATGTTTATGCCATTTGAGCTGGTAACATTTATTTGGTGAGGAATCAGAGTAGGTGGAACATAGTAGAGGGACATGATACAATCTTACACCTACAATGACACCTTCCCCACACAGTGTTACCAGCTCAGATGACATCAACAGTTGGGGACGTGGTCGCGAATTTACGAGCTCGAGTGTATACAATATTCATTTATTATTCACGTAAGTTTTTTAACATGTTATACAGTAGGTTCTCTATATAAGGTGAATCAATTTAATAAATAAATTCATTTAACACAGGGTCAGTAAATCACTTAGTGTGTATGGTAATGAATAACATAAGCCTGGGAACACACACATACACACTATTCATTTAACACAGGGTCAGTAAATCACTTAGTGTGTATGGTAATGAATAACATAAGCATGGGAACACACACACACACACACACACACACACACACATTATTTTCATTATATATTTAATCAACAACACACAATTCATATGTGGCTGTGTTGTTTCATCCAAAAATCATTCTTTGATATTAATTCAAAGCTGTCAACTCACCTGTAGTTTGAAGTACTTGTTTGTTAGCTTCCCAACCAACCACACTTGTAAGGCTTCATTATTTTAGGGTTGATTCCATAGTGGTATTGGTTTGTTAGCTTTCCAACCAACCACACTTGTAAGGCTTCATTATTTTCCAAAAGCCGAGTATCCGTATTCACAAAATCTATTAAAACAGTTATATAATGATGATCACCAAATTCATTAAATAATTCACCCATAAGTCATTTACACGGATAATTTTGTTTCCTTATTCTTTTACATTCAACATGAGTGAGTGGATTGCGTTTCTTCTGATGGTTTTGTCTAATACTTTTATTAAGGTACCTCATCCTAAAGAAAATTTATATTTTAGCAAAAAATGATATAACATCAGATGGCAGTTCTATCCCAGCATGATTAATCATTTAACCTTTGAACACAGGCTGTACCTTCCCTAAGTTCTTCACCATGTACACTCAATAAAAAAAGTATCGCGCATTTCCCTCGTGAAACATTCTGACACCTAAGACGATGGCTACTGAAAACGAACTTGTTTATCATGAGTTGTAGCGATCATTTACAGAACCATCGGACCCCACCTGCGCGATACTTTTTTGAGCCAGTGTACACTCGTGATACGTAATATCTGACCAGAGACGAATGGCAGGCACCACACAAACATACCCAGCATTCGAACTCAGCCCCTATGGGTGTACTGGGTGGGGAAATGAGCAATACCAGACGATTCGAAGTTTTCTGTTCCTCACACTCTGGTCAGAAATTATATATCACGAGTGTACAGCTTTAAATATTTCCCTCATAACTGATAACTAAGATGAAAACCTATCAGAAGGCATATATAGATAACCTCTACTGACCATTTCAGTCCATGAATTTCCTGTTGAAGTACAGGTTCCCTGCCAGATGCCCTAAAAATGGATATTTCTCATAATGTAGCCACCAATATACTGTAGGCACTGTTCTTCTATGACTGTGCTAGTTGACTGCGAATCATTTACATTTTTCTAATTTTCATGCAAGTCCTGCAAAGACACTTGATCATCAACCACTTCTGTCTCTAAATCCATATCTTTAAACAGCAGACTAGTTAAGCAAAGTTTCTGTGCAACTTCTCGATCATGTGAGTCAGAATTAGTTTCACTTTCACTGGACACTTTGACCAATAGAGAATTAACAGGTTTTTCATTTTAGCTTACATTTTTTTTTCGCTGACCAAAGCAACCTCTTTCCCCAACATTAACTTTTTCAATCGATACTCATTAAAACTAACAGCATCTGGGTGATCATGAGTGCTGCCCATCTGTCTGATACAACCATAAACATTTTCTAGGTAGTCTTGATTCAGTTTTCTCGTCATTATGAAATTAAGGTGATTACCGTACAGTGTTTCAACATATCGAAGAGAACTTTGGAAATAGGAAATATCTAATACTTTTCTCGTCCACTGTAACTTGTTATTGCTACAGCCGAATACTGCACACTGACTTGCATGATGTTAGTAATAGCTCCTTAATTCCTCCACAAACACTCATATGTGTCCTCTGCAAGGATCAGGGACAGACTAAAAACCAGCACTGCCACAGTAAAGAAAGCAAATAAGATACACTCGCCAGCACTGCCGCGTGGACAGGGGTTCACACATATTCCGAGATGTAGCACCACTGTGATTATTTAGCTCGAAACAATTCACGTGTGTGAGATGGAATATCCTCGATACACTAGCACATGAAGTAACCCTTTGTTGCTTAAGGAACTGAATCACTTAAATTTCTTAAATATGTGAGCCCCCTGTACCACGCGGCAGTGCTGGCGACTGTACAGTCGGCGGCAAAAGTCGTGTCGCCACTCTGCCATGAAGTATTGTATGGAAATATAAGCTGCACAGGTTCGTAAACTAAAAAATAAGAAAGGTTTATAAATTTACCCCCTGGTTATTATTATTGTGTGTGATAAAATGTGTTGATTCGATAATTAGACTATTTGTTATCCTTCAAAAAGCTCTGAGGGAGGCGACACAGCATTTGCCGCTGACTGTACACTGGGTGCAGCCTACCAAGCCTACACGTGACGTCAGGTCACCTGCCACCTGCGCGCCAGTCTGTGTCCCGCCCGCATATTATCCAAGTCTGGAAGGGTATATGTCAGTGCTTGATTTGGTTAGGTTAAGGTTAGGTCCAGTTTAGGTTAGGTTAGGTCAGGTTATTTCAGGCCAATTTAGATAAAATAAGCTGGGAAAGAGAATGAAACTATTTCAAAGATTATCCCATGGTTGGTTTTATCGTTATAACCCAAACGTTATTCTCCTTCCAACCACCACCATTTTGGCCCAGCAGTAAGCCGTAGCCCGCCAGACTTGGATAATATACTACTACTTGTTGGATTTCTTGGCTATCAACCAGAAGCATATAGCTAAAGGTCATTAAGCCATTGGATCCATTTTATTATATCAATCTATATAAGGTCATAAAGTTTTGTCTCCCTCAGAAAACTCATTAGTTTGTTTATAATATTCTTGTCATCTGACAGAATATTTTCTATGGTGAAAGCCATTTTCTTTACTTGAAAATATTGTTTTATTTTTCTTCTTTGATGTTCAAATTTTGTACAAAACATTATTGAGTGACTGATGGACATTATAGAGTTACATACTTGGCACTCGGGGGGAAATTGTCTATTGACATAGGGTTCGAGGTGGGTGAACCATGTGGCATTGACCCTAAGACGAGCCAACACCACCTCGTCCCTGCGACTACGCCATGATGACGTAGCCCAGGGTTCAATAATTTTTCTTACTTTATTGTTGATGTTTAATCTGGTCCACTGCCTTTGCCACAGGAGATGAATTCGAGACTTAATGAGTGAAACAAAACACCTGAGATCCGTACGGACTATGCTAATGTCCAGATCAACAGTTGACCCGGCTAGTATATCAGCCTGTTCATTGCCATAGATACCATAATGTGAAGGTACCCATATTAGCTTGATTGATTTATTGGCACAAAACAGCTTACTAATGATATTACCCTGTATTTCGTTGTTAGTTGTATTTAAGGATTTAATAGCTTGAAGTGAACTTAATGAATCTGTAAAGATAACTATCCTATCGTGGGTCGTCGATAGGGCAAAATCCAAAGCTTTATTAATAGCAAAAAGTTCTGCAATAAAAATAGATGTATGAATCGGCAGTCTGAATCTTAACTGACATTCAGTCGACCATACACCTGCACCCACACATTCATCCGTCTTGGAACCGTCGGTATACAGATGGAAATAGGAAAGATGTTGAACAATTATCTCACGAAACCTCTGGTGTACCTCCACCTCCGGCACCCGGGATTTAACCCCTGGCAGCCAGGAATCCACAATAGTGAAGGGGGGTGTTACCCAGGGTGCAATATTTACTAAAACCAGGGAATCGATTGTTGATAATTCTATACCGACACACTCTACGAGGTCGTGGAGTCTTGCTCTGAGGGACCTCACGCCAGTGCCCTCCGGGGCCGTGCGACGCCCAGGCGGATAACTCGGCCCTTCCGGGGGCCTATCGCCATGGCCCCCCGGCTGCAAATGCCTCACCAAGGCATTACCGGGAGGATGACTCGGCTCCCCGGGTACCTGAACTTGGGGCCTGGTCCCCATTGGCCTCACGCCAGTGCCCCCTGGGGCGCAGGGGTTCCCGGGCGGACGACTCGGTCCCTCTGCCAGGGGCCTAGCGCCATGGCCCCCCGGGTGCTGTTGCCGTAGCAAGGCATTCCCGGGAAGATGACTCGGCACCCTGGATTTCTTAGCACAATATACTAGAAGTTGTTGATCTCTTCTCAATCGTAGGGGAGGCACTTGTGACTCCACCTCTAGACGCTCGATTCGAGTGCAACGTAGGGCTCCAAGACACACACGCAAACACGCATTCTGCACAACATCCAAACCTTTCAACACAGACTCAGATGCCGAACCATACACTATTGACCCATAATCTACTCTAGATCTAATCAGGGATTTATACAGCATTAGCAATGACTTCCTATCTGCTCCCCATTGAGTACCAGAAATGCACTTCAGCAAATTGAGTGCTTTTAAACATTTAATTTTTAACTGACTGACATGGACTCGCCATGTCAGTCGACTGTCAAAATGCAGTCCAAGAAATTTAGTAGAATTTTGAATAGGTAGGGGGTTGACACCCATAGTCAGCCTGACGTCTGGCTTCTTCCTATGAGTGAAAATAACCCCTACACTCTTTCTTACTGAAAACTTAAAACCCCACTGGAGGCCCCAATTGTGAATCAAATCCAGTGCCAATTGGATCCGAGTTGCCGAAAACTCTGCATTACAGCTGGAGTGCCATATCGCACAGTCGTCGGCGTACAGTGAGTATTTAAGATTTCGAGGAGGAGCTGGTAGAATGTCATTGATCATACATAGAAATAAGGTCGGAGACAGAACACTCCCCTGGGGCACCCCATTTGCCTGGACAAATATGTCCGAGAAAGTGACTGTGTCCGAAAAAAGCTTGACAGAGAAAGTTCTGTCAGAAATGAAATTCTTAACAAAAAAAGGCAGGTTACCGCGTAATCCCATCGCATATAGTTTCCTGAGGAGGCCATGTCGCCAAGTCATGTCGTAGGCTTTTTCAATGTCTAAAAATACTGCAATCAAAAATTGTTTTTTGGCAAATGCCTCTTGAATTTGAACTTCCAGGTTTACTAGCTGATCGAGCGTCTGGCGACCTTTACGGAAGCCACACTGCTCGTCAACCAGCAAATTCCTGGAATTTAAAAAATGCAATAGCCTACGATTAACAATTCGTTCCATGACCTTGCATAAGCAACTTGTGAGCGCAATAGGGCGATACGATGAAGTCGATCTGGGGTCCCCCCCTCCTTTCGGTATGGGAATGACATGTGCAAAGTGCCACGAGTTTGGAAAGGTGTGACCCCTCCAAATCTCGTTAAACACTTGCAACAACTTGATCATGGAATCATGATCAAGATGCTTTATCATCTCATACCGAATCTCATCGGGTCCTGGGGATGTCCCACTACAGGCTCCTAGGGCTTGGACAAGCTCTTGCATTGTTAGATCACTGTTGTAATCTAATTCATCTCCTGTGGCAAAGTCAATATGCTGCAGCTCTGATGCTTCCTTGATGGGCAGGAAAGCTGGATGGTAATTTTCAGAGCTGCTAGCAAAAGAGAACTGCCTGGCGAGGGCGTTAGCAATGTCTCTAGGTTCGTCATAATTGATGTTATTAAAAGTGATGTTGGTAATTTTATTAGATATTTTTTTCTTATTTAATTTTCTTACAGTGGACCAGACTTGGGAAATTGATGTTTCACTATTGATACTAGAGACAAAGCATCGCCAGGAGTCTCGTTTGGCTTGTCTGATGGTTCGACGAGCCCTAGCTCTCGCAAGTTTATACTTGCGAAAGTTCTCATCACTAATGCGATTTTTGAAAAGCCTGTAGGCTCTATTCCTCTCACACAGTACCCTGCGGCAATCTGGCGTCCACCATGGAACTCTATGCTTTGCGCTATCTACCGAAGTCTTAGGAATTGTTGCCATTGCGGCTTTGAGGATATTATCTTGAATATTATTTACTTTATCATCAATGGTTTCTCCAACAATTTCAATATTGACACCCTTTGTGAAGGACACCCAGTCTGCTTTTTTTACGTTAAATCTAGGTGCTGAAGGCTTTTTAATGGTGTCGCTTTTAAATTTAATCACAATAGGAAAATGGTCACTTCCCAATGAGTCATCAATGGGTAGCCACTGGCAAGAGGCTGCAATTGATGGGGAGACCAGAGATAGGTCAAGAACGCTAAAATTACCAGTATTATCATCAACTCTCGTCGGACTACCGTCGTTCAGAAGAACCAAATTGGAATCACTGATTAGCCTAGCCACCTGCTCCCCCTTTCTGTCATCCTGCAGGGAACCCCATAACGTATGATGAGCATTAAAATCACCTACAATTAATTTTCTACAGGGCAGACTGTCCTGTAGATCAAAAACATCATCATAAGTTACTGTATCAGGAGGACAGTAGACAGAACAGATAGTCAGGTAGGTGCCACCGAATTTTACTCTGCAAGCGACACTTTCCAGAGGAAAATTACAGGGCACATCAGCGAAAGGGAGGTTATGGCGGATGTAGATTGCCACTCCACCTCCACCCCTCCCCCCACGGTCCCTCCTAATTAACTTGTAGTTCCGAAGCTGAACAACCTCGTCTTCGACTTGGTCGTTCAGATGAGTTTCCTGAAGGGCAATAATATCGGCAGCGTAAGAACAAGCCAAAAGTTTAAGTTCATTTAATCTAGCTCTAAGACTTCGACAGTTCCATTGGAGTATGGTTAGCGCGAAGATTATCGCTGTTTATGGGGTTTCTTGGAGCCTTGTTCGTCTGGCCGAACCTTTTTGTGCTGGGAGGGAAGACCCTCTTCCTCCTCTGCACTTCCCGGGGACCTCCCGCGGGCAGGTTTCGCGACGGTAGTCTCCATCGCCTGTTCCTCTCCATGAGGTACAGAGCCAGTCCTCGAACGGCTCGTCTCGCGACGAACCGGACGACTCCCGGATGTAGGCTTCATGGGAGTCACCTGAGCGAGAACATGAGATTTAGAAGCTGATACGGTATCATCAGCTTTGTGGTGCTTCTTTTGCTGGGTTGATTCAACAACTTCTAATTTCTTTGTCAAACTTTCTACTAGCAACGTTAATTTACTTACAGTATCCTTCAAGTCTTTAATTTCGTTATCTTTAGCTTGGATAGCCACGTTAACATTTGTTGTAGTTACAGGAGCAGTGGTGCCAGTCATAGCTGCAGCATAGGAAACTGTGGGAGTTTGGTTAACCCCCTCCACCTTCCTCTTTGCCTCACCATAACTAACATCATGAGCCCTCATGTATGCCATTGCTTCAGTCTCCACTTTAAGGCTCCTGCAGTCACCTGCACTTGCCTGGTGGGGGCCGCCACAATTAGCACACCTGAAGACTGTCTCTGAACACAACTCAGTCTCGTGTCTACCTGCACATTTACCACAAGTGAATGAATCTTTATTGAAGCACCTCAATGCTGTGTGTCCGAATTTCTGGCAGCGGAAACAACGCATCGGTTTCTGAATGTATGGTCTAACGTGAACAATTTCATATCCAATCTTTACTGTTTCCGGAATCTGGGCTGAAGCAAAAGTCAGGAAACACAAGCCAAATTTCTCTCTCTTGTTCTCTCTCATCCTGGTCATACTTTGAACATCAACAACGCCTTGGTCCTTCATTCCTTCCAAAATTTCAGCCTCATCCAGAGCGGCCAAATCCCTATGGAAAATGACGCCCTTACAGGTATTCGGCCCCACTGGAATGGTGGCTTTCACCTTAAAGTTATGAATTTGCGTCAGTTTAAGGAGATCCTTAACCTGGGATGCCTGCAGTACTTTTACCAGGATACTACCATCACGCAACTTGTTAGCAGCAGCAAGACTGCCACCCACTTGACCATCAAGGACCTTTTTGACGATAAAGGGGTTAAAGTTTTTGAGAGACTGACCCTCATCTACACATCTAATATTTACATAACGAGCATTCATAGGAGGAATTTTAACATCAGGTTGTCTTTGTCTGTCTGCCGTAGGGGTTCCATTATTGTCAGCCATTGTCCTAGTTTGGTCCTTGGTCGTTAACCTCCCTCCTTGAGGAGGAGGGAGGCTAGTCGGGGGTTCATCCATCCGGGGCATCGGACTACGTCCGACCCCTCTCCTCGCACACTCACCTACCTCCCTTAACTATTGTATCAACCCCCAAAAATGGACAATAATTTAGGGAATAAAAGTTACCTTTACTCGCCCCCCCCTAGTGGTAGCCTGGCGGCGTTCTCCAGTACCAGCTAGGGGATCGGAGTTTGTGCGGAAGGAACTTCCCCACCACCGAACCTGCCTAATGCGAGGGGTGGTGTAGTAGGAACCCACCTCCCAAGCGAATACCGTTGCTCAGCCAAGAGACAACCGTAGGCCCAGGAGGTCGCACGGAAAATATAGAAGAAAATGTAGTTTAAGAAAAAGAGGTGCCCAAATGACGCACCAGACTACTGGGCCCCCCTACCACAGGGTTTCCCCTGAGGCAGTGAGTGCTGCGGGTCTGGTGTGGGGAACAACTAACTACTAGCTACCATATACTACTGGTTGTCCTCCAGCAAAAAACAAATCACTGAAGGTGTACACAGCAGTGCAGCAAAACGCTGCAAATTTACTTTACAATATTACTTTACCAAGGCAGAGAAACAACAGAGTACTGCCGGTAAGAGGCCTCGGTACACCAAGGTAACTCCACGAACAATACTGTAGTCTGTTGTTGCTGTGCTAAACGAGGACGAGGTCTGGACACAACAAAGTCTGGACGCATGTGAATAATATGCGTCCCGCCCGACCTTATATACTTAGATATGGGTTGATCCCACGGTTTGTAAATAAACACGTATCGTTACACGCCTTGTGATTGACTACAAGGCCTCCATGACATCTTTATTGGCTTTAGGTAATCAAAGACGTCCCGATACTACAAGTAAATACCCACTATATCGTCACCAACTCATAGCATGGACAATACCTGACCAATATTCCAAGATGGTGTGAGTGACGGTGTAGCTGCTCTCGTCTCTAAATCTATGGTCTAACAGTAGTCATCTAGTAGGGTAGAGTCGGTTTGTAGACGAGAAGCTACTAACACCATCATGAAGCTCCACTGTCTGCGTCTATCTAGTGCCACACATGTAAACACACAACTAACACCTCGAAGCTTCACTCAGTAATCTCGGGGCTTCACAAGAGTCACACACGGGCTACTGACACACTATAGTCCCGAAGTTATGAGAGTAGTTCAGTGTTGGTGGTAAATCTGGAGCAAATGATTCCTCCAAACTATTCCAGGCAACAAGACACCATTATTTTTGTCCATGTGGTTCTGTTTCCAGGCATACTTTGGAGGAATCAAGACACTCCATTGTGTGAAAAGTTTATTATTACCCCCTTAAGGACCCTGTGATCGTGTATGAAAATTGGAGGCTTCTGATTCTTCCTAACCATGCCACGAAACAAGCTCCTTCCATATAGGAGAGAGAGAGAGAGAGAGAGAGAGAGAGAGAGAGAGAGAGAGAGAGAGAGAGAGAGAGATAACGTGTGTGTGTTTCGTGACAATATTTCAAGGACTCATTTACCTCCAATTTTCTGACTACATCACAGGGTTCTTAATTAAGAGTGAATTTTGCTCTTGTGAATACGGGCCCTGACAGCTGGTGAGGATAATAACATTGATATTCTTCTATTTATTAAAGTATGTACTGTACATGTGATTATATACAATGTAGGTTGATTCATTGATTGATTGATATTAGGCGCCGCAACAGCGAAGTCATATAGCGCCAGAAAAAGGTGATAGAGATGTGAGACAGCAAGCAGGAAGGAAATTGATTGATTGATTGATTGATATTAGGCGCCGCAACAGCGAGGTCATATAGTGCTAGAAAAAGGTGATAGAGAGGTGAAACAGCAAGCAGGAAAGAAATAGAATACAATGTAGGTGAATTGTTATATACAAACTATGGTCCGTATGCAAGGAAGGATATCCGTAGTGTTGACGATAGCGTGGTACCGGTATGATGCTCTATTATTGTTTGTATACAGAGCCATCGTACTAGCACCACACCATCGTGTACACCACAGATGATCTTCCATACGGCCCTACAAACCAAATGTGTGAATACTACTACTACTACTAATAATAAAAATAATAATAATAATAAGACCCTGTAGATAACTATAGAAGGAAGGAGAAGGTAATAGATGTGGGACGGAAAGTACAGCCACAATCAAATATCCCCCGACACTTTCCTTCTATCGTAGTAAATATCTTGGTAATAAAGAACAACACGTGTATGATATTGCACCACCTCATAATAATAATAATAATTGAGGGGGTTGAGTTGACGTAAGGTGTTGTTGTATGATTATATTTTGATATGAACAACATGTGTATGACTTTGCAGCACCTCATATTGATACTAATTGAGGGGGTTGAGTTGATATAAAATGCTGTAAGATTATAATTTGATTTGAGACTGATTTATTTCCACGATGGAAGGAAGGTGTCGGTGGTTATTTGTTTGTGGATGTACATAATTATATTCCTATACATTTCAAAAGTGGGTGCTGATGGTGTAATGGTTAGCAAACTCGCCCAGCACGCGAGAGATCCCGGGTTCGATTCCCGGGTCAGTGGTACTGTTGAACAAATTCCCAGCCCCCCTATGTCCCTGTTCACCTAGCAGTAAGTAGGTACCCGGCTGTAAAAACAAGGATAGCAACCTTGTAGGCTGGGGGAAGATATGTTGATGTAACAACACTGAGTGCCTTAATGACCAACACCATGAGTCCATAAGCATAAAGCCATAAATGTTCTTCTTCATTACAATCTAATGTGACTTGGTATTATATAGACAAATAGGACATAGATATAGATATTATATAAACATAAAGAGCAAATGTTGTCAGTGATTTGTTGACAACTGTTTCCCCCCAATTACGGGGAGTAAATATTATCTTGTTGTTAAAGTGGAAGGTCTGTGAATCTTCCAAGCTATGCCACGAAACAAATCCCTTATTAGTACCATTGAGGGTGTCTGTTTCGTGGCATGGGGTCCATTCCACAGTGGTATTTATTTGATTGCTTCCAAACCAACCACACTTGTAAGGCTTCATTATTTTAGGGTTGATTCCATAGTGGTATTGGTTTGTTAGCTTCCCAACCAACCACACTTGTAAGGCTTCATTATTTTCCAAAAAACTGAGTATCCACATTCACAAAATCTATCCAACAGTTAGATAATGATGATCACTGTATAGTTTACTAACCAAATTCATTAAATAATTCAGTCAAAAGTCATTTACACGGCTAACATGCTTTCGTTTGCATGCTTACAAACCGCTACCAACCACTGTGGAATCGACCCATAGTATGGAGGATTCAGTAGCCTTCCAATTCACCAACAAGAGAATCTCCCACTAACCTTCATTTACTCAAAAATCCTGCCACCACGTGTAAGCCCTACTGACCCTAGACTCCTCACTTGTTTCATGGTATGAGGTTTAAGGACCCTGTGATCGTGTTTGAGACTTGGAGGCTTCTGATTCCTCCTGACTATTCCACGAAACAAGCTCCTTCCATATAGGGGGTGTTTCGTGGCAATATATGAATGACTCAATAACATCCAATTTTCTGACTACATCAGACTACACACTACATGTGTGTGATGTAGTCAGATAATTGGAGATAAATGAGTCCTTCAAATATTGCCACGAAACACACACACCCATATCTATCACCCTGACTCCCATTTGGGGGTCCGAGCATCTGCGCGGCTTCGGTCATCCAGACTCGGGACTGCTCAGCCAGACAGTCTGGACAACAACAACAACAACCCATATGGAAGAAGCTTGTTTCGTGGCATGGTCAGGAGGAATCAGAAGCCTCCAATTTTCATACACGATCACAGGGTCCTTAAGATATCAGTAGACTTCAATTGACCGATACCACGCACTGTGCAATGATGGTGTTGGAGATAGCACAGTGCCGGTACGATAGCTGTGTATTGTGTCTACAGACTCATCGTACCGGTACAACACCATCGTACAACACCATGGATAGTCTTGCCTACGACATATATACACCATGGTGAGATTCTTACCTACGACCTATATACAATTCGAATCAGAATAAATGTTTACTTCAGTACACGGGCCACTGCCACTTGGGGTTCTCTCGTTCCTTACTGCCTGGTCTTGTATAATGGGTCTTCTCTCTCTGGTAAAGGTGTTGAGCTGTGTCGTAGTCACTGTTGTTGATAATGTCCTGAATGCTGGTGGGACGAGACCTTGGTGGTGGTGGTGGTGGTGGTGTGGTTGTTATAATGTCGTGTTGTGCTGTGTCGTAGTAGTCATTGTTGTTGATAATGTCCTGAATACTGGTGGGAGGGCGAGACTGTGATGGCGATGTGGAAGCCTTGGTGTCGTAGTCAGAGTTATTAATGTCCTTAATGCTGGTTGGAGGATGAGACTGTGATGGCTGTGAGGAACGTTTGTTGTTGTGGTTGTTCCTATATATACGATGGCCTCCTTG
>JAWQEG010005409.1:0-24653 GCA_033782935.1 Petrolisthes cinctipes | reverse complement strand
TAAATTGGGAGGGTTCTTATTCCTTCCAACCTACAGTATGCATCAGGAAACTGACGTCCTTAAAGGGGTGTGGAATAGGGGGACAGGCTTGGGGGGGAGGGGTGTTAGGGGGGTGCGGGAATAGGGGACAGGCTTTCTACCCACCCCAAGCCTGTCCCCCTATTCCCGCACCCCCCAGTCCCTCCCCCCCAAGCCTGTCCCCTACTTCCGCACCCCCTTAATGCAATGGTACTAATACGGAGATCAGTTTCATGGCAGAGTTTTGAGGAATCTCATGAGACCTTCCAATTCACCAACATAAGAATCTCCCCTTAAGTCCTATATATACTACACATGATTGGCCCCAACACAGACAAGGACCCGAGCACTGATAGGGGTCTTAGGGGAATAATAATAATGATAAATAATTCTTCCACACTTTTAGGCTGACAAAATAAATATATTATACCAGCTGCATGGGATAAATTATCTTCTCGCCCGGTGCGGTACAATAAATATCAAATTGTTCCTTATAATTATAGGCTTATCACATTGCAAATACGTAAGATTTTTTAGTGGGTTTTGAAGGTAAGTAAGGTTTTGTTGACGATGTGAAGGTTTTCTGTTTCGTCCTCACAGCCGCAGAACTAATTGTATACCCAGGGATTTGGTTTGTAGGACTTCGTAGCCTTCAGGTCGTCCGAAACACATGACTCCCTTAATCTAAACATTCTACAGTACACAGGGTAAAGTTGGGTACTGTAGGCTACATAATGCGTTCGGTTTGTTACAAAACTACAAGTAGATATAACACCTACATGGCCCTGTTAATATATTCAATGTCTTTAACAGTAGGACCAACCTTTTACTTCAAAATATAGCACCATTACCGAAATCATATTCTCATAATTATCATGATATCACTTTATATTATACATATTTCTGAAAGAGTCATCGGTCCTTCAGACAGAATGTACCGTAAAATCTCGTTCTCTCTTATAGAAGACCATCATAGAATACGACAACTATAAGGGGTAACTCTTATTAAATTATTACCACCATATACCTTTTGCACTTTGCTATGTATGTTGAACTACTTTGCTTAACTATAAAGTATCAACTGCTGGAAGTAATAAAGCGAACTTGATACAGAAATGGGAGAATAACAACAAAGTAAACTATCACCAGTTCGGAAGTCGTGACGTGTGTGTGCCAGTAGCAGTTGACCTGATGGGCCACGGTAACGGGGTTCATGAAGCCTATGTCCAGTGTCGGAACATAATTCATGGAGATAATGCCCTAGTTTTCAAAGCACACAAAACATTTGTCCTTCTCCCCGATGTGTGAAACGCACTAATCCTTATTCGGAAGGTACTCGATATCTTTATCATGCAATGGGGTGCTTTCCAAACTTTATAAAAAAAATAGTATATGGCATTTCTGGATAATGCAAAGCCAGCGTAATTTAAAAGATAAATAATTCTTTGGTAAATAACTACATTGTTATGTAATACTGTGAATAACGGTTACGTGACAAACTATAGTATAAGTAATACAAATACGTAATATAGATGGGACTTGCTGATATTTGTTCTGTTTACCAAATTAAGGGTTGATTGGTTTTTTTCGCAGCAACTCACGGCAGATCACGCTGTTATTTGATAGTGTAATGAAACAATAACACCATATATGGAACTGAAAGGCCTTATTCCATACTCGAGTTGAACTGTAGATTGCGCCTAATAGCTATGTTGGCTCAATCAATTCCTATTTTGGATGGTAAAAACTGTTTTAATTTATTTGTTAGAAGTTGATAGTCAAAGTTTTGATTAAGAAATCACGCATGTGCAGTGACTACCCTCCACAGGATACATCCCACGTGTGAGATGCACCCACGCAATACCTTTACCTGCAACATACCAATTGATTTGTCCTGCACCCCAGCCTGTAACGGTGTAACCTAATGCTGTATTATTCCCTACAGTACAGTACCTACCTATTACCTTGATCGTAATATAGCATGATTTGTTTTATTGTATTTACTGAAATTTACCCTCTCGCCATTTTCTCTACCGAAACGTAATTAACCCACTCAAAATACAGTCCACTAAAATACGGTCATGCGCAGTGTTATAATTAGGATGCGCAGTGTTATGAGGATTATTCAGAAATTAAGCGAAAAAAAATACGTAGAAAGAACATTATTTACTCAGAATAAAAGAATCTTTCATTTATGAGAGTATCTAAAATAAGATTAGCTTGACTGCCTGTTTGTACTGTACATAACAATGGGGGGCTACAGCCCCCCTATCCCCCTAGAAATTACGGGCCTGGATGCTAACCTACAGAACTCCTCTCTCATTTATCATTATCTCTTCCTTCCTTCCCACAGGAGTCAGGACTTCAGATAATATTCCTTTTCCAACTACAAGATCATCATATATTAATAACCAGGTATTTATATACGGTACTCTTGATATTTATCACCTCGTTGAAAAAAGTAAGTTTTACGACGTTACGGAATAGGCTTCGACATTGACTTCGACTGTCTTCCCATACTTCCCTCCACCATGCCTTCTCTACCTCCCTCCCTCCCTGTCATGCGCAGTGTTATAATGAGGATGCGCAGAGTTATGAGGACAGTTTTAAGAGGGAAATGAGTTAACCTGTAGTTCTCTCATTCTTTGTCACTTCCAACCACTACGTTGGTATAAGTTTATAGTTTTGTTGCTGTCTGTTGCTACCCGCTTTTTCCACCACCCCTCTCCCCCCTGCTGTTGTCTGTTGCTACGCTGGTTGCTACCCGCTTTTCCTACCCCCCTCCCCCCCACACCGCCCATGCCCATCATCCTAGTCTACCCCACCCCAGTATACCCTCCTCCACGTACCCCATCAACCCCCACTCCTATCACTCCCTCTTGTCTATTCTCAGTTAATTAACTCCCCAGTATCCCCTATCCCTCCCTATACCCCCACATTACTTCCCACACAGATATAGCACCTCCTCCTGTGTAATAATTACTTCGTACTACCTCCTTCAAATTAAATTGGAACGTTTAAGTATGCAGACCTTCCAATATTTTTTAGTCTTGATTTTACCTGACAACTGATATTTAATGAGACATGTATGTTTTGGAATGGAGTTTGTATTTAAATTAAAGGGTTCACTTACTGCCAGTCTAAGCTTAAATTTCAATGCAAGCCATGAAAAGTTTTAATTAAGGGGCAGGATGCTGTTTTTATAGAGGTGCAAAGTCTTTATAAGTTTATATAATATTGTATGAAGATATTAATGTGTAATAGTTAGGATACCTACTTATGTATGTTGCAGTTTGTAAAAGATCCATGAATGAAGAATATACAAATAAATTACACATACAAAGTCTATTGAATATTTCTGTAACTTTAATTGCTTATAAATTTACATTATATTATATAAGGATTTAACTATGAAAACGTTATCAGTGACTAGATGAGTTAACTACATACAATATAAAATTAATCAGTTTTCTCAAATACACTCTTTTGTTATTAAGTAAATAAATAAAAGATAGGCGCTTTTTAACTCATAAAAAAGTCAGGAACTCTATTACTAATTTGACCTAATATTGTCAGACTCAAAGTTTATTATTATTCAGATTTTAAGCGAAAAAAAAAACATACGTCCAAAGAACATTATTTACTCAGAATAAAAGAATCTTTCATTTAGGAGAGTATCTAAAATAAAATTAGCTTGATTGCCTCTTTGTAGATAACAAAGGGGGGCTACAGTCCCCCTAGCCCCCTAGAAATTACGGGCCTGGATGCTAACCTACAGGACTCCTTTCTCATTTATCATTATCTCTTCCTTCCTTCCTTCCCACAGGAGTCAGGACTTCAGATAATATTCTTTTTCTAACTACAAGATCATCATTAATAACCAGGTATTTATATACAGTACTCTCGATATTTATCGCCTCGTTGAAAAAAGTAAGTTTTACGACGTTATGGAATAGGCTTCGACATTGACTTCGACTGTCTTCCCATACTTCCCTCCACCATACCTTGACGTTATGGAATAGGCTTCGACATTGACTTCGACTGTCTTCCCATACTTCCCTCCACCATACCTTCTCTCCCTCCCTCCCTCCACTTCCGGGTCGTGCGCAGTGTTATAATAAGGATGCGCAGAGTTATGAGGACAGTTTTAAGAGGGAAATGAGTTGACCTGTAGTTTTCTCATTCTTTGTCACTTCCAACCACTACGTTGGTATAAGTTTATAGTTTTGTTGCTGTCTGTTGCTACCCGCTTTTTCCACCACCCCTCTCCCCCCTGCTGTTGTCTGTTGCTACGCTGGTTGCTACCCGCTTTTCCTACCCCCCTCCCCCCCACACCGCCCATGCCCATCATCCTAGTCTACCCCCACCCCTGTATTCCCTCGTACCCCTACCCACCATCCTTCCTCAGTCCCAACCCCCTATCCCTCCCTATTGCCTTTCCTCAGTTAACTCCCCAATATCCCCTATCCCTCCTCCCCTACCTCGTTGCCACCCCTACCAATGCCAACCTACTGGACTCAAATTCTTTTTTACCATTTATCTCTCGCCTCCTTTCCTCTGGACTTATATATATAATCCCTTTTCCAACTACAAGATCATCATTAATAACTGGTATTCACACACACTCAATAATTTCAGAGGAAGTTCAGCCGGTGATACTAATACAAAATGTAATGTCTTCTGTCAGGCTGACAACGAAGCCTGAGCCGGAGGGGAGGAAGGAGGGAATGGGGTATTGAGAGGTGTTGCGAGGCTAGACGAAGGCATAATGGACCCTCCCTTCCCTTAGGATTAATAATCATATCCTTTCTTTTCCAACCATAAGATCATTATTAATACCCCATTCACACACACTCGATATTTTCAGAGGAAGTTCCGCCGATGATACTAAATAAAAAAGTGGTGTCTTTAATCAGGTTGGCAACGAAACAGATGGAGGGGGGAAAGGTTGGGAGGCTAGACAAGGAGTGAGGGACCCACACTGTCCAGCTTGGCCATATTCAGTATTGCCAGGTACGGGGAAATTTCTCTGGTTTGGGGAATTTTGAAGTCCACACAGGGAAATTATATAAAGATTGTTCAAGCGTAAACAAGGAAATTTTTACCAGACGAAATACCAAAGAGACCATCAATGTTCAAGAGAAAACAAGGAATTATTGTTGCAAAAAGGGAAATTCTGACGTTGAGGAAATTTCGTCAAGCAGACCAGTGGCAACAATGCACTTCGCTATCACGGCCACTCACGGACATCATTAGCTTCGGTGACTTGGTAGAGATAAGATGTGCTTTTGGTAAGCCTCCTCAATAACCCCGGCTAGTTAGTGTAAGTATGCATTCCTATCTGGTGTATTTTTTTGTTTATACGTTTTTAAATAGGATGATATGTTGCTTTGTCTAGTATCTTGCAGTACAATTATAAAAACATCGTGTATTTAATTGGAAGCCGGCTGGTTGATAGTCTACCTGAGTTCACGTAGGCGTAATTAAATGTTCGACGGTTTCATCATATTCTGTGCTAAGCCCCTGAACCTATTCTCCTTAATGACAACTCGTTTTAAGATTGTGGGCATTAGAATATGACATAATTATTGGTGAATTAATGTGTGGTTAGCATTACGTAAGTTAGCCGGTAAAGGATGCGTATTATTCCGTGCCGGTGAACAAATATTCCAAAGTCAGTCTTAATATATCCAACAAACTCTGTATCCATATCCACAAAATCTGTCTGATAGTTTCATAGTGGTCATCTAATTCCTCCAATAATTCAATCGTGAGTCATTTTAGAGTTCAGTTTCTTTCGTTTGGGAGCTTGCAAAACCAAAACTAATCCACTGTGGAATCGGCACATAGAATAGTTAGAGGTGTTAGTCAATACCGTACCGATATATATAATTGTATTTCCGAAATCACAGGTGTAAGTAAACTTAACTTTTGTTGTGCTTAAATTTTAATATTTGATGATTTTCTAGTGTCATGGCATCCCTTCCTTCCCTGTCGGTGCATTCCCCCCCTCACAATTGTCGTAAAACTATCGGTTAAAATTTCTATAAAATATACTATTACAAATTTATGCTGAACGTGAGGCGTGACTGTAACTTTAAGTGGTGTAGGACGTGACGGAAATTAAAATAGGTGAAGATGAAATTGAGGAAGAGAAAAAGTAACAAATGACAAAGTTACGTCTTATTGCAAGACAAACATACTGCTAAATACGTTAAACTAGTATAGAATGTTGTATAGCGCTTTGCACGATTACAGAAAAACTGAAGATATTGACGTATAATGATTAATCTTTTCCAGCAATTTGATAACTTTAAAACAAATATATTTTTTAACTGCTGTGAAGTTCTGGTTCGCCTTGCGTAGAAGAGTTATGCTAATGCTACGGAATTATATCCGAATTGCACATGTGAGATCTAATTTTCACTGATATACGTCTTTATGGTCAAATTTCCGTAAGTTTGATATAGGTTTTACCTTGCTCAACTCCAGGTAGTCTGTTAGGCCGTTGTCACAATATCCCCCGGCGGAGCCGCAAATCCTGTACCGTGTCACATTGTGCTACACGCCGCACAGTGATATCGAGCACAATTTGTATTAATATAATTACATGACAAATATGTTACTGTATATAAGAGTTTAGGAATAAAGATACAAAAGATTCTTACTGTTCTCATCTCTTTCTGCTAACTCCAAGTAAGCCAGTTCTCGTACAAAATTTCATCTGTCAAGCCACGACTTTTCCTTAATATTTATTAGAGTATTCTTTTGCACTTTATTTTTATAATTTCATTTTATATTTAATTATTTTATTTTATAATGTTTTTATTTTATAATTTTTATATTTTCATAATTTTATTTTTTATTTTTATTTTATTTTAGTTTATAATTTTATCTTTTTTTATTTTGTAAGTATTATTTTGTAGGAATTATTTTTTAAATTATTACTTTGTAATTTTATTATTAATATTAGTATTTCATGTATATATATATATATTTTTTTTTTCTTGCTCTAGGTTTTGCGATGAGCATGTTGAGTCGGACTAATGGTGTTGGGAAAGTTATCAAGAATGTATGCGAGCTCCAGTGATTGAGATTTCTCGTGTCTTCAAATTAAAACCCAACACATCTCTTCTCATCGTTAAGGTGAGGATTACAGGCTGTTGTACCATTGTTAGTAACGGTGGTGGTCTGTTGTTTAGAGCTGAAGCCAGAAATTGTATTGGATTAAAATTTTAAAGTGTAATCTTGACCTTTTTATAATGTACGTTAACGTTAGTGTACAATGTCATATTTTGTTGAAATATAAGTTAAAATATAAGTTAAAATATAACTGCCCTCTTTGAAATTTATTCCTGTTACCGTATACACTGTAACGAGCTCATTTGAATTTTCAGGTTGGTTAACAGGTTCTTCAAGCATCGCTGGAGCATCACTTCGTGGGACCCCTGAGTGAGTGTTAAATACACATATCATTTCGGTTTAATCCCTTGTCGAGGTGGAGGATTTACTGGAGTTCGACCCCTTTTTTTTTCCTTTTTTTGTAGTGCCCTCGTGCTCTTGAGCAATTTTTGTTAGGGCTTCTGATAGGGACGTGCTAGGCAGGGACTCGTGCGATGCGGCTCAGAGCATGGGGGCTGTTGGTCTGATAATGTCAGGCACGTGGGCTCCGTTCTCTAGTAAACCCTGGAAACATACGCCAGACTTGTGGATTAAACCTGTGTGCACTAATGTTCTAGATACTTCCAGGTGCGGATAGTGATGTGGATTAGTGTTTTGTTGTGAAGGGCAGGTGGAGACTACAATATTGTGTTGAAGAATTCAAAGATAATGTAAAGTATCCAGCTTCAAGTGGCAGCAAAGGAGACGATAGTAATAAGGTGAGTGAGGATTTAATGGTGCTGTTAACAGATTCACTGAAAGGTCGTATGTTTAGCATTAATATTGGTCAGTTACTCTAAACTACTAATTTATGAACGTAAGGTTAACTGAGAATTTACTTTCCATGATATGTGAAGAATAAAATTTTTCAAATCTTATCACATTCCACTTAATTACCAGATTAATGGGCCATTCCTTTTTCAGATTGGGGACTGCCTTCATGCTGGTTGAATAACTCTTAATTCAAGCAATGCTAGATCACCACCTCAAAAGGCAGAGTGAGTATCCCTCAGATATATCTGAGGTTTGTTGTGTGGATGCGTGGAGAATTTAACTAGAGTGCGCCCTGCAATGTTTACATTTCTTGGCACCTTTTTACTGAGCATGTGGTTAGGGCTTCTGATAGGTACACGTTAGGCAGGGACTAATGCAACGGCGCGGCTCAGTGGCCATGGGCAGCTGGTCTAAGAAATGTCAAACATGCAGGTGTCCACTAGTAAACCTCTGGGTCAGTTGGTGAAATGTGAATGCACCGAGGTAATGTTGTAGGTGTGGATGGTGATGGGGCCAGTGTGAATATTGGTTGCAGTAGTGGTGTGGATGGTGATGAAACATGGTGTGGTGATTGGGCCCAGTGATGTGGCTATGGGCATTGGCATGGCTGTTTGTTCCAGTACAGTAGTGGTGGGACTCTGCTGTGTGGAAGGGGATGAACACTGCAGTCGGTGGTGTGGTGATGGGGCCCAGCTGTGTGCATGATTTGACATTAGTATGGTGCTGGGGCCCAATGGGGAATGATGAGCATTGGCTTTGTGGTGGGCATTAGAAGGGTGATGGAGCCCAGTGGTATGAGTGATGAACATTGATGTTGTGGTGTGGGTGATGGACATTGGTGTGAGGGTGATGGAGCCCTGTGGTGTGAGTGATGGACATTGGTGTGAGGGTGATGGGACCCTGTGGCGTGAGTGATGGACATTGGTGTGAGGGTGATGGAGCCCTGTGGTGTGAGTTATGGACATTGGTGTGAGGGTAATGGAGCCCTGTGGTGTGAGTGATGGACATTGGTGTGAGGGTAATGGAGCCCTGTGGTGTGAGTGATGGACATTGGTGTGAGGGTAATGGAGCCCTGTGGTGTGAGTGATGGACATTGGTGTGAGGGTAATGGAGCCCTGTGGTGTGAGTGATTGACAATGGTGTCAGGGTAATGGGGGGGGGGGGCTGTGGTGTGAGTGATGGACATTGGTGTCAGGGTGATGGAGCCCTGTGGTGTGAGTGATGGACATTGGTGTCAGGGTGATGGGGGGGGGGGGGCCTGTGGTGTGGTTGATGGACATTGGTGTGGGGATGTGGCCCAGTGGTGATGGACATTGGTGTGGTGGTATTGGGTCCTGGTGGTGTGGCAATATGGAATGGGGCCCTGTGGTGGTGTGGAAATGAGATGGGGCCTAGTGGTGGTGTGGCAGAATAGGATGGGCCACTTGGAATAGGGGGTCTGGATTTGTGGTAGTGGACAATTATTGAGGATTGAGAGGGCCCACATGGGGAATGATGACTGGATTGGAGTGTGGTGAAGTGATGTCAAATTCAAAATAGTGCAAGGCATTTGAGGATTTTAGGTGGAGGTTGGGTGATGGAAAATGGAGATTGGGGAATAGTCTTGGCCAAGATGAGAATTGGGCGATTGAGACTGGTTGCGAAAATTAAGGAATATATTTGAGGAATGGGAACTAACAAGATGAGGATACCAAAAGTGTTGATTGGAGCATGTAGGAGATTGGTAGATGGCTGGATGACATGTGATTGCATAATGGGGATGGACTGAGCGGAAATAGAGGAAGACGAATGGAATTGGTAAAAATTGCCAGTTGTGCAATGGATTGGGGAATGGAGGCCAGTGGTAATTGGGATTGGGGAATGAAGGCCAGTGATATATGGAATTTGATAATTAAGGCCTGTGGTGAATGGGACTTGGGAATGGAGAGATGGCCAGGGATGGATGTTAGATTAGAGAATTAAATAAGATTGCCAGTGGCAAAAGGGAATGGAAGTGAACTGCTAAGTTTGGGATAAGGTGGTAAAGGAAATTAGAAAATGGAGGCTGCTTATGCAAAGATTGAGGAATGAGAAGTCAAAGGTGGATGGGATTAGGGAATGGAGGTGACCAGTAGTGAATGAGATTGAAGGCCAGTGGCGATTGGGATTGAGGAATGGAGGTGGCCTGTGCTGAGTTTGGGAATAATACCGCAGTGGAGATTAAACATGATTGGGGAAGGAGAGATAAGGGCAGTGATGATGAAGGGGACCCAGTTTGAGATCAATTCAATGCATTTGGATCGTACGAGTGGGAAGAGAAAACCAAATTGTTGAAATACAAGGACGATTAGGTTGGGGGATGGAAACAGGGTCAGTGAGGATTGCCTGTAGTGATGTGGGCAATAATTTAAGGGTTTTTGCGCCCCTTCGGTAAGCCACTCATTTTCAATTCTTCGACTATCTCTATTTTCTTTCTGTTTCCTTCCTGCTTGCTGTCCCACCTCTCGATCACCTATTTCTGGGGCTATAAACTATGACCGCTGTTAAGGCGCCTAATATCAATGGGTGAGGATTGGAATTCATGGAGTGAAATGGACAGAAAGAGGATATGGTAGAGATTGGGAGGAGGATGGAATGTAATTGTGGTGGAACATAGAGAGAAATAGTGGTGATAAGAGATAAGGTGATTGATGGTTGTGAAGAGATGGGGCGAGAGGATGGTTGAAGTGGAGAAATATTATGGGGTGATGTGGAGATACGGAGCAAGGAGGGGATTGGAGATGGGGAAGAGGATGATGATGGAGCGAGATGGAGGGGAGAGGAGGATGATGGAGGGGAGAGGATGATCATGGAGCGAGATGGAGGGGAGAGGATGATCATGGAGCGAGATGGAGGGGAGAGGATGATCATGGAGCGAGATGGAGGGGAGAGGATGATCATGGAGCGAGATGGAGGAGAGAGGATGATGCGTCTCCGCATCTCGAACGAAATTGGACATGATTTTGGACACTCTGACTAAACCTACGCAGATGGGGACAGTGAGCGGGCCTGTGGCCTTTAGTCCCCATCTTTTTTAATATAGAAAAAAAAAATGGAGCGAGATGGAGGAGAGATGATGATAATGGAGCGAGATGGGGGAGAGATGATGATAATGGAGCGAGATGGGGGAGAGGGGATGATGATGGAGCGAGATGGGGGAGAGGGGATGATGATGGAGCGAGAAGGGGGAGAGGGGATGATAATGGAGCGAGATGGGGGAGAGGGGATGATAATGGAGCGAGATGGGGGAGAGGGGATGATAATGGAGCGAGATAGGGAAGAGGATAATAATGGAGCGAGATGGGGGAGAGAAGATAATGGAGATAGAGCGAGAAGAGGGGAGAGAATCGAAAGGGTGAGTTGACAAAGGTGAAGTGAAGTGGAGAAATGGAGGGGATGACGATAGAGTGAGATGGAAATTGGGGGTGAGGAGGATGGAGCGAAATGGAGAGAGGGGATTGATGGTGGCGAGAGGAAGTCTTGAGATAGAATGGAGGAGGATGAAGATGGGGTGACGGTGGTGGAGTGAGATGGAGAGAAAGGATTATGTAATGGGATGGAGTTGGGGAGATTGATGGAGAGATGGAGCAAGGGGATTGAGGATAACGATGGAGAGATGGTGAGAGGGGATTGCAGATGGAGGGAAGGGTTTGGAGATGGTAGCTAGCAAGGATTGATGGAGAGGATTGAGAAGTGGAGAGATGGAGGTTGAACGATATGGAGAGGAGTAATGGTGGAGAGAGAAGGCTGGAATTTGAGATGAAAGAGTGGTGGTGGTGGAGGAAAATGGAGAGAGGATGACCACGCTAGATGGGGAAGGAGGATAGGCAGTGGTGGATTGAGAGAAGGATAGTGGAATGGGATGGAGAGGTAACAAGATAGGGGAAAGATGGTGGAGATGGTAGTGGTGGAGCGGGATGGAGGAGGAGGTTGGTGGTGGTGGAGCAAGATGGGGAATGAGGATGAAGCTGAAGGGAAAGGGATGTAGGGATTCTGAAGAAATGGGTAGAGTGAAGGATGGTGGGGGAGTAGATGGAGGTGATGTGGAACGAGATGGGGGGGGGGGAAGTGGATGGAGGTGGAGCGAGATGGAGAGGGGGAAAGTGGATGGAGGTGAAGGGAGGTGGAAAACCGGACGATGGTGGAGTGATATGTTGGGGAAAGTGGATGGAGGTGGAGCGAGATGGGGGGAAAGTGGATGGAGGGGGAGCGAGATGTGGGGAAAGTGGATGGAGGGGGAGCGAGATGTGGGGAAAGTGGATGGAGGTGGAGTGAGATTGAAAACCGGAGGATGGTGGAGTGAGATGTGGGGAATGTGGATGGAGGTGGAGCGAGATGGGGGGGGGGGAAAGTGGATGGAGGTGGAATGGAATGTGGGGAAAGTGGATGGAGGTGGAGCGAGATGGGAGGGAAAGTGGATGGAGGTGGAGCGAGATGTGGGGAAAGTGGATGGAGGTGGAGCGAGATGTGGGGAAAGTGGATGGAGGTGGAGTGAGATGTGGGGAATGTGGAGCGAGATGGGGGGGGGAAGTGGATGGAGGTGGAGCGGAATGTGGGGAAAGTGGATGAAGGTGGAGCGAGATGAGGGGAGGAAAAGTGGATGAAGGTGGAGCGAGATGTGGGGAAAGTGGATGGAGGTGGAGCGAGATGTGGGGAATGTGGATGGAGGTGGAGCGAGATGGGGGGAGGAAAAGTGGAGCGAGATGTGGGGAATGTGGATGGAGGTGGAGCGAGATGTGGGGAATGTGGATGGAGGTGGAGCGAGATGTGGGGAATGTGGATGGAGGTGGAGCGAGATGGAAGGAAAAAATGGATGGAGGTGGAGCGAGATGGGGGGGAAAATGGAGGATGGAGTGAGATGGGGGGGGAGTGGATGGATGGAGGTGAAGTGAGATGGGAAAGTGGATGAAGGTGGAGCGAGATGGGGGGGGGGAGTGGAGGGTGGTGGTGAAACAAGATTGAGGAAAGTGGATGGAGGTGGAGCGAGATGGGGGGGGGGGTAACTAGATTGAGGAAAATGAATGGAGGTAGAGCGAGGAGGGGGGAACAGTGGAGCAAGAGGGGGGTAATGTGGATGGAGGAAAGTGAATGATGTCGGTTGTGGAGCGAATTGGGGAAAGGATGTAGGCGGAGTATATGTGGGGAAATATGAAGGATGGTGGAGTGAGATTGGGGGGGGGGAAGTGGAGGATGGAGTGAAATGTGGAGGATGGAGCAAAATGGGGATAGAGGAGGATGGTGGTGCAAGGGGGCAGATTTTAGGGGGGAGAGTTGATAGAGGTGTGGGGGGGTTGGGGAGGATGGTGAAGCAGAGATGAGACGGCTGAAGGAACGGCACCTGAGCAACCGAGATCGTTAAACAACAGAAGATGGAGTGGCGGCGTCTACGTCGTGGGACCACCCCCCAAGGCTACCAAGGAAGGAAGCTATGGGGGCCAAACCGTCACAACATTCCCCCGCCCCCCACCAGGGGGCGCGAGTCCCTGGGAATGACTTCGGTCACCCGGGCAATATCACACCCTCACACAACACACAGCTACACATTTTTTCATCACCGAGGAATGATTCTCCGGCTATCATTTCTCGGCTTCTCCTTGTAGCCGGAGACATCGAAAGCAATCCTGGACCCACAAACAAATACACATGTCCGACATGATCTATACATCAAGTAGGCAGACAAAGGGTTCAGTTCGGTGCAACTCCTGTAAGAACTGGACCCACTTATCATGTACAACATTAGCATCCATGAAACACTTCACAAACACATGTCCCTGTTACACATGTCCCTCACCTCTTCCAACACTACCACCCTCACCATCACTCCCACCTCCACCACCCTCACCATCACTCCCACCTCCACCACCCTCACCATCACTCCCACCTCCACCACCCTCACCATCACTCCCACCTCCACCACCCTCACCATCACTCCCACCTCCACCATCCTCACCATCACTCCCACCTCCATCACCCTTACTTCCAACACCAACAATACCTCCACCTTCATCCACCCCACAGCCTCCTGACCTCCGTGCAGCAGCACCTAACGCACCGCACGCACAACATTAACATACTTCAACTAAACATAGATGACATAAACACCAAAAAACAAGAACTCGCACACTTCATTATACAACATAATATACACATTGCCATCTTACAAGAAACAAAATTACGCTACACAAACAAAACTCCTACATTCACCAATTTTACCACCATCAGACAGGACCGGGCCAACGGCAATGGCGGAGGACTCCTCACCCAGGTACATAAATCCCTAAATTATATAGAAACTAGTGCGGAGCTCAAATCCTTCCTCCCTCACCACGACATGACAGAAATCCAAGCAATCAGTCCGCACTGGGGAATCATCAAAACATCACAATAGTAAATTTATACATCCCCCCTCAAACCAGCCCAACAGTTCCCCAAAACTTCTTCCTCCAGCTCTAACAAATCACCAACCAACCTGACCTCATCCTGGGTGGTGATTTCAGCGCCAAGACGTCGGCCTGGTATATCAACAACAACCCAGACACAGAGGGATTGAAATTCTCACAAGCCGACAGCCTCGTTTCATTAAACAACCCACAACACACTCGTATCCCTCACCAAGCCCTCTTCCAACCATCATCTCCCGATATATCCTGCTCTCCCAACCTCGCCCCCAGAACATCATGGAACCCTGGGCTCTGACCACCTCCCAATCATAATCACCACAAAAACAAGAATCGCCCCAATTGGCCACAGACACATACACAAACTACAAAAGTGCCAACTGGGAAGCCTTAACTACTGAAACAGAACAACACTTTGAAACACTTAACAGTACACCCTTCACAAACATCAACACAGCTGTTAAAAAAAATCAATACAATAATACAAAACGCAGACAAACATCACATCCCTAGAGGTAACAGAAGAAAATACAACCCCAACTTTACAACAGAAATTAAAGACCTCATCAGACAACGAGACACTTAAACACACATCTCCAACTCCTCTTGCACAACACACAGTAAACCAAATACACAAATAAACAAAATTAAAGAACAAAAACACTAAACTCGCAAAGTTTTGTCAACACGGGGCTGCTCGGCCAGACAGCTTGAGGAACTTCAACAGAAGATGGATGACAAGAGCTTGGACCACTTGGCAGAACCCCACCAAACACAAGGACCAGACAGATGGCTACTGAATCTACGCACCCCTCAATACTCAAGGTGAATTTTCTTGGTAATATTTCCTTTACCAGGTTAATATCGTTTATATGTTAGCAGGATTACTCAGTTGTGTGGATTATTACCCGAGGTAGGCCTTGTGCTGGCAAGAGGGATTTCTTTGGGGTCTGTAAACTGCCAGATATATTGGTTGGTGTCATGAAGTTACGTTTGATATATTTTCACATTGAATTTCTATTGGTGTATGGTGCTCATCCATTAATATTGTCGACAGATGTGACATCAGGAGAGGAATACCAGCGGAGTTCCTGGACATTTGGCGCTGTTGCGGCACTCAATATCAATCCATCAATCCTGGACATATTTGAGCATGTCTTCTGGCCTAATGGTTGTATGACGTCATTGCCTGGTTAGCTGTAATGAAGATAATGTGGCAAGTTCTCTTGGACAGACACTGGCAGCCTCCTGTGGAGGACCCGGGGGCAACTCCCTCACCTAGCACTCTCCCTGTGGGAAGGGAATGTGTATCATCAGATGATAGCTGGTAAGAGCCCTTTGTGTTGTGTGGAAAAAATTTACATTTGAGAATTTTGGAGCACTTCCAGTTGTTGCTTAATTACTATTGCTATGACTTCAATAGATTGACTTTTCAATACGATATTGGCTGACTTTGTACTGTACTTGTATAGCGCTTCTTTCAGGGATCAAATTAATACTGTTCATAAGTTTTGTTCTGTATAATTGATTTCTCAAGGTACTGGAATCTATAAAGTAATTTAGTTAAACATCGTAGAAAGACTACATGATTAACTTTCTGGTGAGTCAATATAAGGAAAGCAAGGATGGCTTTAATGTATTTGTAAATATAGTTTTGAGGACAGTCATTCTAGTGTATGTAAACAAAATTGTTACACGTGTATTCATTGCATTGTAAATTTCAGGTGTGGATCTACATCACCACCAGTATACCCAGCCTTCACTCTCCTGATCTTGAGGTGGATTGACCTTCATAACTGCTCGATTGCTACGTAAATTATCCACACCAGGAATATGTTTACAATGCTACACTGACCTAGGCAAAATGAGGATGATCCTGAGGACCTATGCTAGAAGAACGAAGCTGTAGAATATCAAGGCAGAGATTCTCTAACTTTTCTTAAGAAACTTCTCTACCAATTGTTTGTTTTGAAAATAAGTTTAATGGTTATGGCCACCACTTTCAATATGTTTTGTAAAGCATATCTACATAGATGGTTACTCATTTCAGCATACATTTTAACTGATTACTCCTCAGCAGAGTACCACTGAATGAATGCATGACTCGCACACTGGTTCACAATGGAGTGCTTTCAAAGATGGTATCCGATACAGGGCTCGGCGGACTAGTGCTGAACCCATTCCCCCGCTGCTTAAGAAGCCTATAATAAAATGTTATGGAAACTGTCTATAAAAAGCAGGGGGATGAGTTTTGCTCGACTGCAGTGACCTCTATCAGGATTAAGTTTTTCTGAACTCCATTGTACGAACTGAATTGCATGCGTACACACACGCACCAACCAACTGATTTGCATGCACACACTACAGTAGAAGTAGCTAAGGAGCACTAACCTGTCCTCTGCATCTTTGGAGTAATCAGTTTCATCTTTATGCTGTGTTTTGGAAGTCAATTGTAGTATGCTAAACTTTAATGTTTAAGTATATTTGTATATTAACGATTAAGGACTTGTTAAATCAAAACTTCACATTTGATTCAACGAGTGACAAATCTTAATTTTATATGGTGTTAAGTTTTTAATGGATGGTCTGGGCACGTTAAAGGAATTTGTTGACCATGTTTCAGGTAACTTGAGAAATAAGGGGATAAGGTGTCCTGCCAGTAGATCCAGACCAGCAGCAACTGTGTAAGGCCAATGGAAATGTATGGTTTTATAGATCACTTTATTCTATTGGATTAATTTGCTGTTTAAAGGGTGTAGGTTTGAATGTAGTCCTTATTTATGAGGAAAACCAGACTACAGTCAGTGAATTTATATTGGGCTATATTGTTTTGCTCCTGCTAGAGGGCCCAAGCAGAATCAAAACTTAGCTCATTATAAATATGCTGGGTGTTTGGTTTTCTTGCTGCCTTGTTCATTACCGTACTGAACCAAAGCCTAATTATTGTTTAAATTAATTTTTGTATATTGTTATAAGTTTAAAAAGTATTTTTAAGCGGTTTTCCTCTTTCAAGAATACATAACACTGCTGGTTTGTGGAAAGGGTGACTGCTTGAATATATGTAAAGTTTGTCACCACGGTAAAGTAAATGTTTGCCCTACATTAGGACTAGTGCTCTTGTGTGGTGATAGGCTACGTGTAGACTCTTTGCCAAGGAGTTTTTTCCCCTCTTGTACTTTAGTTAAATGAGGGTTTTTTACGCTCAACGGCAAAGATGTCTTGTGTATAATTAAACTTTTATGCTACAAGTTTTGTGTAATTAGAATTTTTAATAGTTTGTGCACAGTAATTAAAATTTTTACACTTAAGGTTTGAGAAGCGAAATTATAATTAAAGAATATTATTTATCTAATTTTTATTATAATTCTTGACTTATAATACTTTGTTACATGGAATGTAGATAAACTATAAACAGTTTTGACAAGTTGTTTATTGTAAAACTGCTCGGGGAATCGCTTGAAAGATAAAGTATACATTTAAAAAATATATTAAGCAGTTTGTTCTTCACAACATCCTTGCACCTTCATGCCTTTTCGAGGGCCTGTAAACAAACTCCCTCTTTAAAAAACCTGTACTAAATGTGTGAACTAATAATTATTACTTGTACTAGTCTTTAACAATAATAATTATCGACAAGGTTGACTGGTGCTTTAACAGTTAACTTCTGTTCTTTAGCTGGGAAACTTTTCAATAAGTAGGATGAGCAGCATATATAATAACCATATTTAATTATACAAAAATGCCATACATGCGTGGTGCAAATTATATAAAGGAAATTAAAAGGTATTGTGACCAATTAGAACAAAAAAATTAATGTTCAGTGGGGAGAAGCCCTATCGCTAACCCTTCAAAGAAGACTGGGTTGCTTTGTTATACCAATCCTGCCTCGTATAAATGTTTAGCTGTGGTAGGCTAACTGCGGCAGTATAATTCACTTCAATCTTGCATGCATATTCAGAGAGGTGGGTGTTGGACAATTGAAAACATTTCGGAGATAATTGAATGGAGTCTTGGGCTAATAAATGATCGCGTCATAATCATCTCATTTCCCACGTGTAATTGAAGTAGTGATGTTTAGAAGAGTGGAAGAGTATGGTTGTACTCGGTAGGCCTAAGCTATACATGTGAGTTTTGATCACGAGCGTTTGCGTGTGTTAAAATAAATATAAAGGAATAGAGGGAGTACAAAAATATATATGTAAGCAGTAATTGTGAGAGTAAATAGTACGGTAGTGCGAGGAGATGAAAGGCAGGCAAGGCAAGTAGTAAGACAGATCAGCCTCCGTCTTACCTTTAAAGTAGTCTGCCCTGCTTGGCTCTAGTTTATGCTGTTGCCATCATCTATAGAAAACTGCAAATTATGGGACACAAGGAAAATATACCAGTTCACGTTTACAGTGATTTAATTTAGTTATTACATTACTAGATGTGAAAATAAATTCTATGAAACTCTTATATTTATCCATTTACTCTTAATATCAATCGCCTAACATTGGCAGAAATCGAGATACACACTACATGAGAAAATTCAAACATTAGGCTACCATTCAGTGCAAGGCGTTCCTAGCAAGTTGAGTGACTTGAAGTCGGTTTCTCTGTCACATCGACTAATATATGGATACAACCTTACTGTGGTCATAAGGAGTAATAGAATATAGCCTCCATGAAAGGAAAAAGGTAGAGACTGACCAATTATTCTCATCGATTTATTTTTTCAATCACTTGTCGAAATATCACATCCCGTTTTATAAGGATGGAGTCAAGTTTTAAGGTGAGATTCTCTTTATGGCAAATTTGAGGGCTGGCGTACCCCCCAAAACTATGACGCGAAACAACAAATTCCCTATTAGTGCCAATGAGGGCATCTGTTTCCTGGCATAGTTTGGGAAAATCAGAGACCTTCCAATTCACCAACAAGAAAATCTCCCCTTAATTAAGCAGATGTTATATCTCTCGTATACAGAGGTATAGTATTCTTCCTGGCATAGTTTGGAGGAATCAATAGCCCTCCATTTCACTCAAGAACCCCTGAATTAACAAGCCACTAACCTATTAACCTATTTGTTATTGAAAGGTGAGTGGAACCGTACAAATAATTATCTTTTTCTCTCGTGCTTCGTTAAAGAATTACATGAATTTGGTCATCTGGTAAAACAAACCCCCCCCCCCACACACACACACAAGGTAAAGCCGTACACACACACACACACACACATATACACAATGTAAAGCAGTATACACACACACAGAGTAGCCTAATACATACAATCCATAAATTAGTCCTAGCTAGACAACACCTACATTGTGTTACAAATTATGCTATGTCATGGTATTGTTGTGGTTCGTTCTGTTGTGGTTCGTTCTGCTGTGTTACCTTGCTTTGTTGTTATGTTCTAAATTGTGTTGCATTGTGTTATTCCGTGTTATGTTGTGTTGCTTCATTGTGTTGTATAGTGTTACGTAATGTTGTGTTGTATTATACTATGTTGTGTTGCTGTGTGTTACGTTGTATTGTGTTGTGTTGTGTTGGGTGTGATGAGCTCTGAGTGGAGTGTGTTGGTGAGGGGTGGTGAAGACATGCTTCTTTTATGAATGAAATTACCCCTGGGTCGTGGCCTTGGAGTGGTGGAATAATTCTCTCTCTCTCTCTCTCTCTCTCTCTCTCTCTCTCTCTCTCTCTCCACGTCGTGCTGGGTGTCCCTCCTCTCTGTCTTTTGTGGTACAATATCTTTTTGTCTATCACACTTTTCTTTCTTCCCCTGTTTAATCTCTCTCTCTCTCTCTCTCTCTCTCTCTCTCTCTCTCTCTCTCTCTCTCTCTCTCTCTCTCTGTGTGTGTGTGTGTGTGTGTGTGTATGTATGTATGTATGTATGACCAAATTCGTTCTCAAAGGTAAAATACATAACCTTTTGGTGTGAAAAAAAAAATTACATGTGTAGCACAACATTGTCCTTCCCCTTCACAAACAACAACACCTATCCAACCCACGCATCTACCTCTCTGCTTGAGTTATGCAACCTCATCAAAGTACCTCATTAACTAAGGACCCCCGGTGATGTAGTCAGAAAATTGGAGGTTAGCGAGTCCTGCAAACATCGCCACGAAACACCACCTACATTGAAGAAGCTTGTTTCGTGGCATAGGTAGGAGGAATCAGAAGTCACCATTTCTCAAACACGATCAAAGGGTTTCATAATTAAGCCAGCCAGGCAAATACACGGCCAAGATGACAAAAATACCCTTCCATGTAAACACCACCAAGGGTTTGAAATATCTCACCCTGTCATCTCAATTTATGTATACCTGTCTAACACTATTATCTAACCCTGCATTTCAATCTAACATCTAACACGTCATCTCAATCTATACCCATCTAACACTGTCATCAAACACAACTGTCATTTCAATCTATACCCATCTAACACTGTCATCTCAATTTATACCCATCTAACACTCATCTAACACCTAACACTGTCATCTGAATTTATACCCATCTAACACCTATCATCTAAAACTAACATATCAATCTACCTATCTAACACTGTTGTCTAACCCTGCTATCTCCCTCCCTATATACAAGTATAGTTACTGCTTAATATTACAGGGTGGAGAATTCATTATGGCATCTGATTTTCCAAGTGTGGTATATCAAAGACTTCGTAAACATTACACTGCAAAATTTGGTTTGAGGATGAAAGAAGACCGGCCTTTAGGCTTGTAAGCAGGCAAAGGACGAGCGAAGGAGAAGGTGATAGAGACATGGAACAGCAAGCACGAAAGGAAATAGAAGGAAAGGAGGAAAATACTGAAGGAAGAATGTAAATTTTTTTAATGTGATAGTGTAATGGGATAGCAAGCACGAAAGGAAACAGAAAGGAAGGAAGGAGACACTGAAAGAAGGATGCAAAATTTTCTGAAGATGATAGAGAGATGGTACAACAAACACGAAAGGAAATAAAAGGAAAGAAGGGGAGACAATGAAGGAAAAAAGTTTGAGGGTCAGTACTAGTAAGTAGGGAACATTCCTTTAGTGAGAAGTATATATAGCACGTGTAAAACAAAATGAATGTGGTAGAAATTACAGTAGTCAGAGAGATGAAAATTACACGCTTTGTTTATCTCATTCATACTACTCGCATTTTCATTTTGTTCCTTTTCATTATTTTTCTACTCTGTAATGTGCTTTTTCAGTCAATAATTTTTCACTTTCATAATTATCATAGACCTACTCGACCCATCACGTGTTCGTTCTTTCATTCATAATAATTTAAATCTATAGCATAATCTTTCATAATAAACTTTCATTAGTAATTATTGTCTGTCTGCTTGCCTTGTATGTATGTATGTCTGGTGGCATGTCTGTCAATCTATGTCACCGGGTCAAAATAAATGGTCTAATGTTCTCTAATTGAGGTTACACAATTTACCAACACACACACACACACACACACACACACACACACACACACACACACACTCTCTCTCTCTCTCTCTCTCTCTCTCTCTCTCTCTCTCTCTCTCTCTCTCTCTCTCTCTATCTCTCTCTCTCTCTCTCTCTCTCTCTCTCTCTCTCTCCTCTCTCTCTCTCTCTCTCTCTCTCTCTCTCTCTCCTCTCTCTCTCTCTCTCTCTCTCTCTCTCTCTCTCCTCTCTCTCTCTCTCTCTCTGTTTAGTTTTGTATTGATATTTTTTTTGTCTGTCTCACGTACAACTTTGTGGAATTTTAGTCTGTTTATTGGTATTAATATCAGACAAACTTGACTGGACAGTAAAATATGTGTGGTTTGTATATGCTTATGTATATATATCTAAGTATATCTATATTGGATGTGTATACGTCTATTTACATTACATATTTACTTATCAATTTACAAATTTATATACAGATGCAAGCAATATGAGTATTTGTTTGTTTATTTCAGCGAGTAATGTTTAGTAAAATGTTGGGTACACTCCTTGCCTGTCATTATGTTGTAATCAGCTTAAGTATCCTTAATTTAAAACACCTTGCGTCTCCAGATTCTGTCCTCCTTACCCCACCCCACCCTGTCGTCTCCCCTCTCACAGGGCCTGAGAAGGGAGAGTCATGCATGTAGTGAATAAATAAACAAACACAATACAGGCTGCATGGGGCGTGTCAACCTACTTTTACTTCTGGGTGAAAGGGACAGACAATATTGCTGCTGGGATAATGAAAGCTATGCGGGATTTCTCTAAGCGCCAACAAACTATCTCTCAGTTAGAAGAATCAATAGCCTTCAATGTGTCAGACAACGCTACCCCTTAAAGCGAATAATAATAATAATCTGAGGTACAGTAGTTGTTTTGGCTCTGCGGTTAACATGAGACGGTTTTCCTTGATGCAGGGTGTGAGGGTGGGGATGGAGAGAGGCTTCATGCAGGTACATGTACATATAGAATACATTCATCACTTTATATAAATTTACTGACTCTGCAGAATTTAGGAGTGTGATGGGTGAAGGAGGGTGTGTGTGTGTGGAAGAGGAGGAGGAAGAGTAAGGGGAAGGACGGGAGAAAAAAGAGAAAGAGGATCAAAAGAAAGTCGGAGGAAGGAAAAAGGTAGGATGAATGGAGGGAGGAGAGGAAAAAGGGAGCAAGGAAGCCGAGGGGAGGGAGGGAAGTGAGTAACGAAGGAGAGGGGAGAGTAAGGGAAGAAGCAAGGGAGAGAATGAAAGATGATTGAATGAATGTAGGAGTGCATGAGTGAGTGTGTGTGGGAGGGAAGGAAGGAAAAGATAGAAGGAGGGAGGGATGGTTTGAAGGAGAGGAGAGACAGATAGAGGGAAATAGAGTGGGTGGAAGGGGAGAGATGAATAGGAGGGAAAGGTAAAGATAGAGAGGAAAGGAAGGGGATAAGATGAAGGGAAAAAGGGAGAGATGGTGGAAAAGGAGTAAAGAAAGGGAAAGGAAAGAGGGAAAAAAGAGAGTAGAATTGGAATGGCGAACAAGACGAAGAACAAGAGCAACAAGAATAACAAGAAGAAGAAGAACAAGAATAACAATAAGTAGAAGAACAACCAAACTTTAAAGAACAATATAAAATGAAGAACAAATACTAGAACAACAACAAAATGAACAAAACCGATGACAACAACGACAACAACTAGATGAACAAATTAGAAGAACCCAAACAAGATCAACAGCAAAAAAAAAAAAAAAAAAAAAAAAAAAAAAAACAGAACGAGGAGTCCCACCAACTAATAATAGTAATAACAACAACCAAAAGACGATGCGGGTACATACATACTTCTCCCACCAACACCCTACCTACAGTATAAGACGATGGAAGGGTGTTGTTTATTTACAGAGGTTTCTTTACTGTCTTCCAACCCTTCTATCATGGTATATACGGGGTCGGGTTCAAGGTGGTCGACTGCTGGGTGCTTACTGTAACTACAACATGCACGACTTACTGAATACTCCTTTTGGTGTGTTGGTTGGTATACTCAGGCACATAATAAATGAAGCACATCTGACTGTAAAGGAAGACTGCTAATACCTCCAAAATATGCTATATAACAGACTATAGTAACTCAGTATAGAAGTAGGGGACCTGTTTTATAGCATAGTTTGAAGGACTCATTTATACCCTCTATTTCCACGACAGCATATATAATTAGTACTCCTGTCAATGTATATAATTATAGTCTTTCACCATTAGGCATCAGTAGTCCTAAAATAGATCCCTTCAAGAAAATAATCTGATGGTTTTTAAGAGAAGAAAATAATGTAAGAGGTTGCCTGACTACACTTAAAACTTAAATGACCTTTTATGAATTGCGTCACTGGTAACATTACAACACGACCCCCCAGCCACCTCTCGTCATTACACACACACACACACACACACACACACACCACACACACACACACACACACACACACACACACACACACACACACTCCATCCCTCTCCTCTCTCACTGTTGTAGCCTTTATATATTTACTCTATTTACTACTACTATTATTTATTACTATTATTGTACACTGTGTCTTTATTCTTGTGGTGTATGGTACAGATAGTTATCTCCCTTATATTGTTTATCTGTTTTCACACACACACACACACACACACACACACAAACATAAGCTTAATTCACAATCATCAGTAGAGAGAGAGAGAGAGAGAGAGAGAGAGAGAGAGAGAGAGAGAGTGTGTGTGTGTGTGTGTGTGTGTGTGTGAGAGAGAGAGAGAGAGAGAGAGAGAGAGAGAGAGAGAGGAGAGAGAGAGAGAGAGAGTGTGTGTGTTGTGTTGTGGTGTGAGA
>JAWQEG010005408.1:0-45449 GCA_033782935.1 Petrolisthes cinctipes | reverse complement strand
CTCCCCTCCTTTTACATCATTCTCCCTCCTCTCCTCCCTCCCTTCCCTCTCCCCTTCTTTTACATCATTCCCCCTCCTCTCCCTCTCCCCTTCTTTTACATCATTCACCCTCCTCTCCTCCCTTCCTTTCCTCTCCCCTTCTTTTACATCATTCCCCCTTCTCTCCTCCCTCCCTTCCCTCTCCCCTCCTTTTACATCATTCCCCCTCCTCTCCTCCCTCCCTCCCTTCCCTCTCCCCTCCTTTTACATCATTCTCCCTCCTCTCCTCCCTCCCTCCCTTCCCTCTCCCCTTCTTTTACATCATTCCCCCTCCTCTCCTCCCTCCCTCCCTTCCCTCTCACCTTCTTTTACATCATTCCCCCTCCTCTCCTCCCTCCCTCTCTTCCCTCTCACCTTCTTTTACATCATTCCCCCTCCTCTCCTCCCTTCCTTTCCTCTCCCCTTCTTTTACATCATTCACCCTCCTCTCCTCCCTCCCTTCCTCTCCCCACTTTTTACATCATTCCCCTCCCCCTTCCCCTCCTTCCCCTCTATACAGATATTTACCCCATTGCTCCCCTCCTTCACATCATTTACCCTCTGTTCCCCCTCTTATGCACTCCCCTCCTCTCTCTCCTCCCCTACTTTCACATCATTTACCTACTCTTCTCCTTACCTTCCCTCCTTACACACACACACACACACACACACACACACACACACACACACTATCTCACTCTTATCTTGTATCCTCCTTGCACTTCCCTTAGCTCACACTCATTTTATCACTCCTTCTCTTCTCCCATCATTATTTTTCTTCTAATTCTGCATTCACCTCTTCACTTCACTTCCTTGTTTGTCATCATCATCACTCCCACCTCTCACTTTTCTCCCCTCCTTTTACATCATATTGCACCTCCCTCATCCTCTCCTCACATCCACCTCTTCATCACTCAACTCCTATCTCCCCTTCTCTCCTTTTATATTGTATCCATTCCTATTACTTCCATTTTAACAATTCCTTTTCCACCTCCCTTCTTTTCTTCCTGAATAATTTTGGCGTAAAGTACCTAAATTTATTCCCTAACTATGCGAAATAAGCCTTATGAGGTACAAGTTAATATTTTAAAACTATTTAGCTTCACCAAGCGACGACTCAGAGGAGACCAAACAGAGGCTTACAAAATTTTCAAAGATATATTTACGCAATAATGATAGTTGGGAGGAAACGTCTCCGACCAAAGAAGCAGAATTCTCCTATTTCAATCGTTTCACAAGCATTTGAAAATTAATGGTCTCCTCTCAGATGTTATAAACTGTCACAAAATAATTGAAACTTCCATGGTACAGTCACGAGCACTAATAAGTATACAGCTTTGGTTGAAGCATTGAACAGTCCAATTCACCAACGAAACAATTCCAATGGAGATCTTATTGTTCATTTATTTACTGTCTTTAGGTATTCGAATCACACCTGGATACTTATTAGTGCTCTTGACTGTACATCTAGGTAAAATATCTAACAAACAATCCTCACCTTGTGCTAATTGTATCTGAATGTTATTGACCTTTAAGTACTAATTATGTAAGTCAACACGGAGGTCGGCTTTCTCCACTTCTATGCGTGGTTGAAGTTAAGAGATGTTTCCGGGAGTAAAATGTAAGTGGTGGTGGTTGTAAGAGATTATCATTTATCTTGTATGTAGAATAGTATAGTTTATGTCACTTTCCAACTTTCCTCTTCTCAATGTTAGCTTTCCGTCCTACATGGTATCTTTTCTTTTCATGCCAAATTCGGCTGGAGGGAGGGAGTGGTTAGGCTATGTTAGGAAGAGATTTTGTTATACGATATATTTACTTTATTATAATCATATACCTGTTATGTTAGGAAGAGATTTTGTTATACGATATTATTTACTTTATTATAATCATATACCTGTTATGTTAGGAAGAGATTTTGTTATATGATATTATTTACTTTATTATAATCATATACCTGTTATGTTAGGAAGAGATTTTGTTATACGATATTATTTACTTTATTATAATCATATACCTGTTATGTTAGGAAGAGATTTTGTTATATGATATTATTTACTTTATTATAATCATATACCTGTTATGTTAGGAAGAGATTTTGTTATAGGATATATTTACTTTATTATAATCATATTCCTTATTAAAATAGTTAGTATAGAACCATATATCTTTGTGCAAAATCCCATAAACTTGTTGCTGTGTGTTTGTCTTTTGTTTTCCTTTGCTTTCCTGTCTGTGTTTGTTGTATTTTTTTTTTTTTTTCCTTATCCACTCCTCACAATTCATCTTACCACTCATTCTTTTATTCAATTCCTTCTTCAGATTTCGTTTTTCCCTCGTGTTCTTTCTCCACCGTCGTCCTCCTCCTCCTTCCTTCACTTTTTTTTTTTCCTCTTATCTCTTCCCAATACCACCCACCCTCTCCTTTCCTCGCCTCTCCTCCCTACCCCTAATCACTCTCCCGTTCACCCCTCCCCTCCAACTCTCCTCGCCCCTCCTCACCTTTCCCATCCCCTCCCTTCACCACCACGTCCCCCTCCTCCCTTCCCCTAATCATTCTTATTCTTCCCTTCACCCCTTCCCCTCTTCTACTCGCCATTCCCTCCCTCCTCGTCTCGTTTCCCTTCTCCCCTGTCTCCCCCTCCCCACACTCGACCTTCCCCTCCCATTTCTCCTCACCTTTCCCGTCTCCTCCCCTTCTCATTTCTCTTCCCCTTCTCATTTCTCCTCACCTTTCCCTTCCCCTCCCCTCCCCTTCTCATTTCTCCTCACCTTTCCCTTCCCCTCCCTTCCCTCCTCCCCTTTCCTGTCCTCTCCCCTCTCCCTCACCACCCTTCGCAATATATCACCACCTGCCGGCCATTCAAACACAGTCATTTATCTACATCATTGTCTGGCATAATAATGTGTGCGGGAACCGGATTCAGAGAAACTCCGATGATCGAAATAATCTTGCTCAGATCTCAACATTTACCAGCGCCAGTGCAATCTCCAACCCCGACCCCTAATTTCACACACAGTTCGCTCTAGACAAGTTCATGATGCGGACCCTGCCAACACTAATACCCGCCTTTAAAAAAAAATATGATGCATTTCGTACTAACTTGAAATCATATGTAATTGAAAAAAAAAAAAAAAAAAAAAATAATAAAAAAAAAAAAAAACACACACACACACGATGTTATCACCCGCTGACTTCCGCACCGTTTCCTTCGTAATGTTTCACCCGTTTCTTTCTCGTGAACTTTTGGTGAATGAGTGTGTGGTGAGTATTGAGTGAGTGGTGCATGGTGGATGAGAAACCGCATGGGGTATAAGGTGGGGAAGGCAAGGGGTTGGAGGCAACTTGGGGGACGGATAAATATTGATTCCGGCGCCTGGCATCGCTAATGTTCATAATTATATACCGTACATCTATACCCTCCCTCCCCTCCCCCACCCTACCCTACTCTTTGGTAGACTCGATAATCGGTGTTGCTTCTCCACTCAAAGGACGCACCAGGGAAAAATGTCAGCTCGCGTCATTCCATCATGAGGGAAGCGAGGGAGTGCTTTCTAAATGTCACTTGATGCCTCCACTCGCCTTTTTGTAATGTGTGTGTGTGTGTGTGTGTGTGTGTGTGTGTGTGTGTGTGTGTGTTGCTTTTATATAGGCTACTCTGTGCTTGGCGCTTCTCTTGCTCCTCTTCCTTGTACAGTTGGCAGCACAAGTTCTGTCGTCACATCTGCTAAGTCATGAACCACAGTATGGAATTAAAATCTTCACAGGTTTGTAAGTTAAAGCATCAGGGAAATATTATCAGTGAAATATATTACCTGATGGATAATGAATATATTATGTATTTATCAATGTGTCTTTTCAATGATTAGTAGCCTATGATTTATATTACCCTTCAACAAACATTGGGTGAGACGATAGGACTTTTGCCGCCAACTGTACATGCTTTCTCCTGCTCCCCTTTATCACCTTGTTCTCCCCTTCCAGCTTTCTAGTCCAGTCCTCTCTTTCATCCCCATCATTCTGTGCACGATATTTTCTCTTTTTTTTTCGCTCTTGTTTTCTTCTCCGCTTCATTCATCCTCACATTTCATAATATTTTGTGTTCTTCATCATCAAACTATTTCTGTTTTCAGATGATAACCCCTGATTCATGTGAACGGGGATAAAATAATAACAAAATGCAACTACCAATAATAATAATAATAATAATAATAATAAAATTATAAAAATATTCATAATAATAATAGTAATAATAATAACAGTAACAATAATAATAATAATAATAAGATAATAATAAACAAAAGTAATAAAAATATTCATAATAATATTAATAGTAATAGTAATAATAATAATAATAATAATAATAATAATAATAATAATAACAATAAAATAATAATAAACAAAAGTAATAAAAATATTCATAATAATAATAATAATAATAATAATAATAAAATAATAATAATAAACAAAAGTAATAAAAATATTCATAATAATAATAATAATAAATAATAATAACAATAAAAACAACACCACCACCACCAACAACAACAAATCTAATAATGAACAAACACCCTGACATTTAGCCTACCAGAGTGCCTCCACCGCATCGGACAAAAATGTGGTGTGACGGGAATAATGTGACGTCCAAGAACAAGCAGCCAGTCAGCCAGTCAGCCTCACTCAACACGCACCAACTGACAGGGGCTACCGGTATGGGGGCTATTACTGATGAGCCCTCCACACTGTCCCACCAAACATAATATATATTTATATTTATAAGAAATTAAAAAATGACTAAATTTACTGAGGTAATAATATTGGGTTTCTCGGTACAGCCTACAGATTTGTTTACTGTTATTGTTGTTATTATTATTATATTATCATCTTATCTTTATTGTTATTATTATTATTATTATATTATTATTATTATTATTATTATCGTATTATTATTGTTATTATATTATTATCTTTATTGTTATTATTATTATTATTATTATATTTATTATTATTATTATCATTATCCTTATTATTATTTTTATTATTATTATCATCATTATCCTTATTATTATTGTTATTATTTATATTCTGAAGTTCTTACAAGTGATAAGATATAATTACAGGGATATAAAAGTAAAGATAACAGTGTATGGTACTCGATTCTGAGTTACATTAAGTCAATACTCTTACTGCCTGTCTGTTTCTATGTGTATGTGTGTGTGTTTGTGTGTGTGTGTTATTAATGTATGTATGTTATTCATGTATGTATGTATGTTATTCATGTATGTATGTATGTTATTCATGTATGTATGTATGTATGTTATTCATGTATGTATGTATGTATGTATGTTATTCATGTATGTATGTATGTTATTCATGTATGTACGTATGTATGTTATTCATGTATGTATGTATGTATGTTATTCATGTATGTATGTATGTTATTCATGTATGTATGTATGTATGTTATTCATGTATGTATGTATGTTATTCATGTATGTATGTATGTTATTCATGTATGTATGAATGTGTGTGTGTGTATGTGTGTGTGTGTTATTCATGTATGTATGTATGTTACTAATGTGTGTGTGTGTGTGTGTGTATTTTTTTTTTTGGTCCGAGGGTAAATCTTCACAGCAGCTAACACACTTGCACAGGCTGTTAAGAAATGGCTGCCTGGTATTTTGTTCCTTATTTCCTTTCATCTCTCGGTACGATTACTTCAAGAACACTAGAAGGAGCCATCGTTCCGGTAATCGTCATCACCAAACTCATGACTCTTCTTGCTAACTGTGTGTGTGTGTGTGTGTGTGTGTGTGTGTGTGTTTGTGTGAGCTTGTAAGTGTGTGTGTGTGTGAGCTTGTAAGTGTGTGTGTGTGTGTGTGTGTGTGTGTGTGTGTGTGTGTGTGTGTGTGTGTGTGTGTGTGTGTGTGTCGGTAGCCTATGCGAGTGTCGATCTGTGTGGGTGTGTCGATGTGCGTGTGCGTGACTGGGTGTATGTCTGTGTGTGTGTGTGGATGTGTGTGTATGTGTTTGTCGATGTGTGTGAGTGGTTATGCCTGCCTGCGTGTGGGCAAGACTATGGAAGCCTGGACACACACACACACACACACACACACACACCTCCGAGTATCAAAGGGACTCCCCTAATCGATGTAATAACGTGAATATTATGGGTTACGTTATTATGTCATTACGGTGTGTCTTAGTGCCCTAATGTCCGCCCAGGGAGACAAGCTGAGTTGCCCTACTTACCGGGGGGAAGGGAAGGGAAGGGGGAAGGGAGGGAAAGGGGAAGGGAAGGGGGAAGGGAAGGGAAAAGAAGGGAGGGAAAGGGAAGGGGGGAAGAGGAAGGGGAAAGGAAGAAGGGAAGGGAGGGGAAGGGAGAAGGGAGGGTTAGGGAAGGGAGAAGGGAGGGTTAGGGAAGGGAGAAGGGAGGGTTAGGGAAGGGGGGAAGGGAAGGGAAAGGGGAAGGGAATGGCAAAGGTGGTGATGCCAGACAATTTATGTATACAGTACTTAATATTTTAGCTACTATGTGTATGATCACTATATAGGGAAGCACACCTTTTGAGGAGGCACATTTATACCAGCTGTGTGTGTGTGTGTGTGTGTTATATACTGATAGAGTGTGTGTGTGTGTGTGTGTGTGTGTGTGTGTGTGTGTGTGTGTGTGTGTTATATACTGATAGATTGTGTGTGTGTATGTGTGTGTTATATACTGGTAGATTGTGTGTGTGTGTGTGTGTGTGTGTGTGTGTGTGTGTGTGTGTGTGTGTGTGTGTGTGTGTGTGTGTGTGTGTGTGTGTGTGTGTATTCGTGTGGCCTATTTGATCATGAACATTTTGTCTAACTCAAACCGAAAGGCAATTGTAGATAATATGAATATAAATTTTTGATGGTTATATATAAATGTCAACACGTGGCAAGAAGAATGGCAAAGTGGGTGGTCTTGTCATCTGGCACATATATATAGTTAGTAGTAATTCCATGGGTGAGGTTAATATGATTTGATTCGTTAAGGGACCCTGTGATGTAGTCAGAAAATTGGAGGTCAGAGAGTCCTTCAAACATTGCCACGAAACACCACTTATATTGATGAAGCTTGTTTTATGGCATAGTTAGGAGGAATCAGAAGCCACCAAGTCTCATAAACGATCACAAGGTCCTTAAGGGGAGTAACCAATTATGGGATATCGAAAGGCTACCGATTCCTCCAAACTATGACAGGAGACAGAACCCTTCCATATGATATTATACAGGGGATGTGTTTTATAAATGAGTTTGGAGTCCTACATTGACTTCAATCTGACCACAAAAGGTTAGGTACTTCCCTTAAACTTTCCTAATCGACGAAATAGTACTTAAGGGGGTGCAGGAATAGGGGACAGGCTTGGGGGGTGCGGGAATAGGGGACAGGCTTGGGGGTTGTGGGAATAGGGGAACAGGCTTGGGATGGGTAGAAAGCCTGTCCCCTATTCCCACAACCCCCTAACCCCCCCCCCCCAAGCCTGTCCCCCTACCCCCTACTCCAGCACCCCCAAAACCCCCCCAAGCCTGTCCCCTACTCCCACCCCCCACCCCCAAGTCTGTCCCCCTATTCCAGCACCCCCTTAATAACCTGTATTTCAGTGGCTCCAAACCCTTGCCTGGAAAATGGTCCACTTAACCTTCTGACTCCTTCAAGTATTAATATTACATACCGGTACCTATTTTCTATTTCATATAATAAAATGGAATTGGAGTGTATTATATTATGGATAGATAAAATTGGCTTGACATTTCAGATTCCCTTTATTATCGAGTGACTCTATTTAAGTTTGCTCGTCAATGTGCTTGGTGACAGCTGGGTTATCCAATCATTAGCCTGTCTCTAAATATATACATTGTGGGAACAGTATAATTTCGTATATTATGATTCCTCCTTTATACTTCCCCAAACAGACTATATAGGCAGAGAAGATTCTTGGTGTAGTTTGAGGGAATAAAAAAATCGTCTTCAAATCTATCAGACACATATTCTCTTATTCTTAAGGCATAACAATATTTTGCTTAGATACTCTCTCTCTCTCTCTCTCTCTCTCTCTCTCTCTCTCTCTCTCTCCTCTCTCTCTCTCTCTCTCTCTCTCTCTCTCTCTCTCTCTCTCTCTCTCTCTCTCTTTTATTGCATGCTCTTTTGTTACTTATCTCTCGCTCTCTCCCTTTACCCTTTATTACATAGGCTACCATCCAATCAGTTCTCTCAAGTCCCTTCTTTTCCAATTCTTACTTATTTTCTGTACCCTTATTATATGCCCTGCTATTAGTCTCTCTCTCTCTCTCTCTCTCTCTCTCTCTCTCTCTCTCTCTCTCTCTCTCTCTCACACACACACCAAAATCGTCCAGGGTGTAGCGGCAATAGCAAGGCCTCACGTCAGCGGCACACAAACATCAGAGGCAATAAGACCCACTCACGAACACCTCCCTCAGCACGTAATGACCCCGTCCCCCTCTCCCTCGCCCACTCACCAGGCACCACCAACTCTTATACCTTCCTACATACACTGCTTCCATGCTGCCCCCTCCCCCCAGATCCCTACCCACCCTATCCTTCCCCAGTGCTTTCTTGACCCCTTACAATTATGTCCCTTTCTTAGCCCCCTCCCCCTAGATCCATACATACCCTATCCTTCCCCTGTGCTTTTTGACCCCTTACAAATATGTCCCTTTCTTAGCCCCCCCACTCCTAGATTCCTACCTCCCCTATCCTTCCTCTTTGCTTTCTTGACCCCTTCCAAACATGTCCCTTTTTTAGCCCCCCCACACACCCCCAACCAGGTGCTTCATTTCCCCCTCCCCCATGTGCTTCCTTGCCTCCTTCCACCAGTGGTTCGTGTCCTCTCCACACTTGTAAACTTTCAACTCATCCCCTTAAGTGCTTCTGCCTCATTTCCCTTTTTCCTTTTTTTCCCAACACGTGTACTTCAGAGCTTCCGTTCACTGAGGAAGCTATCACCCCAACCAATATGTGCTTCTGTGCCCCCTTTTCACTCAGGCAGGTCTTGATCACGGGAATTTCCATAGAAGCCTACACTAAAGCGGTCACGAATTTCTCATCCATAAACTACGAACCCATACAAGGTGCTCTTTTACACCCCTCCGGTCAGTTAAATGCTCAAGTTCCTACTGCAAATAATAGTTCTGTATTTCCTCCGTTTTTTAAAGATAAACTCCAAGTGCTCAAGCCTCCATTTCCGTCCAATCACAAAAATCCAACGCCAAGTATTTTCATAGTTCCCTTTATCCAGTCATAAAGATTCCCTCCAAGTGATCTCTTGCTCCCCCCCCCCCCTTCCCTTCCATCAAGTGCTTTCGTGACCCCGCTCTGTCCACTCACAAGGACCCCCTTCCAAGTGCTTCAGTGCCTCCTTCCCCTCTCGCATGGCCCCATTAGTAAGGAGGATAACGCTTATTGTGTGCCTTTAAGCATGGCCAGAAGTGCCCAGTCTGACCCCTCCCACTACTCCTCCCCTTCTTCCCTAGAGGCCACATCGACCCCTTGTAGCATGTTGACAAAATCCACAATTAAGGGAGCCTCAGCACTGGCATTACCCTGTCCACCTCGTCGATGGCTGTTGCATGTAGTCGGTAACGTGCCACGCTCGCACCAGCACCGCCATAAGGACCAAGGCACCCGTAAGGCACATAATCATTTGCTGGTGGAAGGCGTATATCGACTCTGACCTCCAGGCACTACGTGGCACTCTATTGGCCCGGGAGGAAGGCGCTGGGTTACAGCAGCCAGTTACGACAGAGATTTCTGAGGAATGTCGGTAGGAATACTTGGGACATAAAGAAAATAGGAGTGCAATTCACGCTATACTTGTAAATAATGATAAGTAGGTAGAGAGCAAACCCGCAGGCTATCGGATATTATGGCACGCAAGCAGAAGGCAGGAGGGGGCGGGAGCTGCAGGGGCTACAGTTGAGGGGCGGGATTTCGGAGGGTGGGGCGGGGCGGGGGCGTTTCTGACCCACCCGAGGGCTGAAGTTCATTGCAGAGGGACCGAGGGAGTGGGGGGAAGGAAAGGCTGAGAAGTGGAAAGAGGAGGGGAACAGGGAATGGGTAGGGTGTGGGTGGACAATGTTTTGGATCCAGAGATAAAGGGAAGATCTTAAGGGGGAAGTTTTGTGTTGATAATTTTGGAGCAACTGAATACTCCAGACTATTCCAAGCAACAGAAAACCATTAATTTTGCTCTTCTGGTTCTGTTTCCTGGCATACTTTGGAGGAATCGAGGAGCTCCAATTTAACCAAAGCGAATTACCCCCTTAATATTTCTGATTTGCAAGAGGGGTGGGAGGTAGAATTTCGAAAGGTGCGAAGGGGTTATCTAGGTAAGAACGCAACGAGTCTGTGGTGAGAGGTGGGGGTGAACTAACCCCTATGATTGTCGACGTTTGATTTTAGAGGGGGTCGCGTGGGAGGGAAGGAGAGGGTAGAGGAGGGGAGGGGCGCCTGTCTTGCATGTCCTGAAGCGACCGAGACCAGACCAATGTCGATATGAAAACACACACTGCCTCAAGTACTCCTTACCTCGAGGGTCACCTGACGTCAGTACAGCCACACAAATCACTCGCTAAATAGGATGCTCAAAATAATATGTGCTATATTCTAACTTCTTATTCTCGTATTTACGTATTTATTTTATATCTACCACTGTCCATATCTCAAGTGGGATAACCGAAAATGTAGGTTGCACTTCGTCTGTTTGTTCTCACTCGTGCTTGAATTCAGGTTGCTACGATAGTGTAACATTAATATTTACTTTATAGAAGCGAACACTAATACTCGATGAATTTGACCTGTTTGGCCTTGCAGTGAAGTAATGGTTGTCATAAGTAACATAAGTAAAATTATTACAACTGAACTCAGTACTACATCACCTTGATCGATAACCTAAATTTATCTTTTAATATTTCGCTGAAAACTGACACTAAACCTAGCCAAAAATAAATGAATGTGTGTGTCAAAATGATGAAAATCATTTAAGATGCAATGAATTTAAATCTACACAGGGCTGACCTCCCGAAATATTATCTCCTATTGCAGGGTTGAAAAATGCAAAAAAAAAAAAATATATACTCACACAATATTCTTGAGCATAACGACGGGAAACCAGCGCTCAAGGAACACTTACCTGAAACGAAAGGAAAATTAATGTAATTTATATTTTGAATTTCACCAAATATTATATTTCTTTGTTTCGGAATCATAATCATGGTATTATTATTATTTTTTTTTTTTTTTTTTTTTTTATGAAATTAGAGGCTACTGACTCGTCCAAACTTTGTCAGGAAACAAAGCGATTAAATTTACTTGTAGGATATCTGTTCTGTACTATAGTTTTGAGGAATTAATAGCTTTATAATTCCCCAAGGCAAAACGAAATATTGTGATAAGTATTCTCTAATGTGACACAAACAACATTACTAGTTCCATCTAGACTTTTTGAAGCTTTTAAAATTAAGGTTCTTTTGAGGGTGCCATAAATGGTGGTGTGGAAGGGGGCGAGGGGAAGGGAATATGACCCTTAAACAGACTTACAACAAAAGCATTTTTGTTTGACAGAGGAATGACTCCTGTTGTCCAAAGCATTAAAATATTTTCAGTCAAGCTAAGAACCAACAGTTTTAGGGAAGTAATATATTTTGGGTAAATTGGAGCCGATTTGGTTCTCCAAACACAGCTGTAAAACATACTACCTCGTCTCCTATGAAGGAATTATTTTCCTTGGCAAAGCTTGGGTGGGTAAGTAGCCCTAAAACATCTCAAAGCTTTAAATCGTATATCAAACATGGACTCCGGCTACAAATACTATAACTACCTACTAAGAGAACACGGGAAAATTCGTCAACATTTCCATACCAGTGCAACACCCACACCTTTACCCCTTCCTACTCCTCCATCACACCCATATTTTCAGTACTACTCACAACCTCTCTAACCATTACAACCAGATCTCTACTATACCTACATTCTTAACCTCTGCCCCCCCCCCCACACTCCCACATGGCCAACCACTAGGCTACTTAAGTGAATCTAGTTCTATTCTATTCTCCCTAAGCACTATAAGGTGTAAATTCGTGTCATTCAATAATTACCGTAAGTCAGTCTAGTGTTTGTTTATCGCGAGTATAGAACTATATATGTTGAAGTTTAGCATTCCATAGTATTTCTGAGGGAGTTAGAGCGACACGGTAAAGAAAAGGAAGTTTCTTAACAGTACAGCAGCTTCCAAGGGACAAGTACAGTCAGTCACAGGAATTTGTATACACCACTGTGACATCAAGGCTTCGTAACAACTAGAAAACTTTGTACATTAATTTTCAAACACCAAAATTTTCTAGTAATGTTACTTAGGTAATACTTGAATCAGTCAACAGAATTTATCATTACAGTATGTGCAGAGTAAATTACCTCTTTTAACCATAGCTCTGTGTACGAATTCCCGAGGCCGCCTGTACAAAGGGAGAAAGAATGAACTCAGCACAACCCCAGGACACATCCATAAAGGTCAATTATCGTGGCTGGCAGTACTGAGGTGAATCTTTAAAGTTTACCCGAAGTTGGTTCCTGCCGACGCCTCAATAATCCAGAAACTGATTACCCTGGCCAGTGTCTACAGTGACGAGGCAGAGGGACGGACTGGCTGGCTGGTTGGTTGGATAATCTCGAGGTGGACAGCGTAACGCAAACACCACCACCCCGTGACGATCCTTAAACACAGCATTAAAGATAAAACACCATGTTGAGTATGTGGTAAAAGAAAAAGAAAAAAAAGAATCGTATAAAAAAAAAAAAAAAAAAAAAAAAAAAAAAGTATATAATTATAGTTTACCGTGAACTATTAAGTATTGTACAAGAGTGTTCGTCGACCGCAAACCTTCGTCAGGGCTAAAAGCATCCCCGTAACAGTCAGAGCCACACATATCTCACACTCATTCTTAACTATTTTACATTAAAGATTTCCTGGATCCAGATTCAGATCATTGTCAGAGTCTAATTACTTGCTGCCAGTCACGAGGGTCACCTATAGTAAAAAAAATCGTAGATATTTTAGGATTGCTACAATACACCACCTTTCTCGTGGACTCGAACCAGGGCCTTTGCCATTCGCAGTCCGTCTCTTTATCCACTCTGCCATCGCCTCCCCAACTCTACATCACTCTCCAAATCAGCAGTATTATTTGACCTAGAATTCAGTTATTATTCAGGCAGTGATACTTCCTTGCACTAAGTTAATAATAATAGTTACGATAACGATTCATATTAGAGTAAATCTTTCCCATACTTCTTTCTTTCATGCCTCATTTTTTTAATTCTTTCTCTATCCCTTATTTACTCCTATTTTCTTTTCATCCTTTCTTTATGCCTTGCTCATTCATCCCTTATTTCTCCTCATTCATCCCTTATTTTTCCTCATTCATCCCTTATTTTTCCTCCTTATTTCCACCCGTTCCCCCACCACCGATAACATTAAAGAGACTCACGTATGTATAACTACTAACACACACCTAACAAACTCCAAGGTGGGTTCGGTAGTAGTTTAGTGTGGGTGATTTACGACGGGACTTTGTGCTTCCTAATGAATGTGTTGGGCAGCGGTAATGACGAGGAGCTAACACGGTAAACAGAGACACATGGAGGGGGAGGGCTAAGACAGTTTCCTTGCTATGTTAATGTGTGTTTTACTCTCTCTCTCTCTCTCTCTCTCTCTCTCTCTCTCTCTCTCTCTATTCCGATTATTCACAAAGCTTCAATTCGTGATGCCAATTAACCTCTATAAATCATCCCTCATTCCTTAACAAAATTTCTTTCCTATCTCATTCTTTCAACTCTGTCATCAGCCCTTATATTCCCCTGCCTTAATTTAATCTTTTCTCTCGTCCACCCACCACCACGATCACCAGCAACAACAACAACAACATAATCATCATCACCACGAACACCACCTCAACAACAAGATATCCACCTCTACCACCCACCCTGCCTATACCTCTCTGCTTCCCTGACCCTGCCTACCTCTCTGCTTCCCTGACTGACTGCCCAGAATTACAACCCACCTCCCTCCCCTTGCCCCGACCTGGAGTCAAAATCTCTCTGCCCCTCGGTAACCCTGGGCCATCACCGTCGCTCCCTAAACTGCCCATTTTCCCATTTACAGCAGCGGGCACCTCGACCTTACGTGCTGGCGACGCTAGGGTTCAAAATGGCGGAGGGGCGAGGGCGAGGGGCGAGTTGGGCGTTGACCGAAGCATCCGCCCCAACATTTATTATCAGGAGGGCAGGCTAACATGAATATCTTACATTTATTAACATAGATGATGGCACAACTACCCCTTGGCAAATTAGACTTGGGGGGAGTGACTGGCTGACTGACTGACTGAGTGAGTGAGTGAGTGAAGGAGGAGGGAGGGAGGGAAGGAAGGAAGGTGCTTGAAAGATCCGGGGAAAGGGAAATATGAAAGACATTGCTTGTGTTCGTGTGTCTGTGTTTGTGATGATTTATTTTTGTGCGCCTAAGCGTGTGTTCCGTTTATATGTACGCACGTTGGCATACATTTGTAGGGAAAGTGAAGGTTCATTTTCAAGCAACTTAAAACTCTTATATTCTTTCGCAGAGGATAACGCACGAGGAGAAAACTAAGAACAGATTGAAACATGGAAGAGGATATGACGGAACATTGTACACAAGAGGTAATGACAATAGAAAATGACACAAAAGACAATACGAAAAAAGGAACAAGGTGGAATTTACACCTTGACATTATACGTGTGTTATTTACTGATCTTTACTGTAAACAGCTGGTCAGTAAGCTACACATTTTAATATAATAAAGGTGAGGGAACGTCTGAACAGTAAACAGTAAAGTGTATATAATTGATAGATCAGGTCATGGACAGGGAGGGTAAGGTGTCTGGCTGAGATGAGTCAAGTACAGGTGAAGCAAGGATGAGGTAAAGGTGAGAGAGGTAAGATGAGGTAAAAGTGAGAGAGGTAAGATGAAGTGAATGAATGCAAGACCAATGAGGCCAAAATGAAGAGTCAGAATCAGGCAAAGAAAAGGCAAAAAAAAAAAAAAAAAAAAAAAAAAATAGAATCGTGAAGCAAAATCAATTAAGACGATGAAAAAGGGAACAAGAATTGATAAGAATGTTGCGTGAGAAAGAGACAAGACAATTAAAATTAAGTAAGGAAGTAAGGAGGAGGAAAGGTCAGAGTTAACAAATACAAGCGATAGAGAAAAGAACTGGTGGGCGATATTTAGTAGGAACAAAACAAGTTAATATTAAAAATGTAAAAAAAAAAAAAAAAATAATAATAATAATAATAAAAAAAAAAAAAAAAAAAAAAAGGAAAAGGAATAATGAGAATGGTGAATTTGATCAAGATGTGACGAAGGAGGGAAGGAGAAGAAAGGGTGAGGTTGCGGAGGGAAGGTGAAAGAGGGCGAGGAAGAGGTGAGGGATCAAACCGATGATTAATGAGTAAATAAGGATGAAACCGGATATTTATCTCTGGTAATGACCCACCAACACATTGCTGCCCTCCTACACACACACACACACGTACCCTACACGTACACACGCACATAGACACACACACACGCACATAGACACACACACGCTTACTCACTCACTCTCTCTCTCTCTCTATCTCACAGCCTGCCTCATTCACTTGACAATCTCACACACACACACAAACACACACATTGTTTTCATAGGCCTACACAGTAATGACACCGACATAACTACACTCACACATGCTTCTGATATATAAGTTCCTCACACGAAGACCCACACCATAACACACACACACACACACACACACACAGGTATTCTCACTTACACGTATACTCATATTCACATACATCTATACTCACATTTACTCAAATACACACCGGCATATAGCCTTCATATATGTAAGCTTTTAATTTAGACATTAAAGAGACTTTGATAACCTTTATACTACCTCTCTAAGATTGCGTAAACATTTATATAATTATCTATCTTCTTGTATCAATGCATGACTGTAATTCAAGGAACTTATATATACACAACATACATACATTATAGACCTACATATATGAATATAAGACGGAAGTAAGGAGGAAGAAAGGTTAACAAATACAAGCGATAGAGGGAAGAATTGGTGGGCGATATTTAGTAGCTATACGCTGGACAAGAATGCGTACTATACTACTAAGTGCCAATCTAGACATCATGTACAGTTGCCCAAAGAGATAATGGCAAAGTTTACACAAGTTTTCAATCAGTAAACAATACAAGTACAGCAATGTACAGTGTCACATTAAAAGCTGCCACAACCTGATATAGTACCGTCCTCACCTAACATTCACTCACTGACACCATTTGAAAATCTACCATCACACATTTGAGCGCCTTTATGTTGGATTTTTCATTGACCAGTACTGAACACACACTACTACAAGTATACAAAGACGACACGTTATCCATACTAATAAGAACAAGTATACAAAGATGACACGTTATCCATACTAAAAAGAACAAGTATACACCAATCAACCCCATATTTTAACACAACGCTAACAGGCTACGGACACACAAACACAGACACTGCTTGACTTAAGAGTCTAAATAATGTGTTTACCAATCTCTTCCTAGGAGAACACACACAAGCCGACACAGCTGCCACTCAAGCATATCTTTACTCAAGAGATAAATGTAAGCCTAGGAGCGTGAGTACAACCAAGTATAGCCACTAAAGAGACAACATGAATGGTAATAAGGCATACATACAGTAACTAGGGTGAGTACTATCAAAGACAAAACTCGTGTCGTGAAATCTGATGAAAATATATGGTAGAGAGCTAAACATACTGGACATGAACGTTACTGTGGTGGGGTTTTCATTATGTTTCACAAGTTATATTAAATCATTGGACAAGACAGCGACACTAGTTTTATCTTTGATAGTACAACAACGTCTGCAACTTCAGCTGGGTTCGATATTACTGGGATCGAAGAGCCAGCATGAGAGTGCGAGTGGATGCCAAGAGTTTTTATTTCTATTCTCACCTCATAAACCTAGATATCGACCGTCCCCTTAAACACATATAGCCTACTGTACAACTGTCTATTCATATCTAGACATGAGGTTTGCATCATTAACTCTGTCAGGAGGTTGTGTGATTAGTTGGGTTTGTTTGTTTGCTTGTTATATTATCTGACTTTTAGCAGGATTTGTCAAATATTATGTGATTATTTCTACATATTTCGGAGGGCCATTTTACTGACAACAAGAAATTATATTATTTTGAGGTTCCGGATCAGGATCTTGGCTGATTAATTTAACTCTACAAAATATAAGATTTTACTCTGTGCTTCCACGCCCCCACGTCCCCTTCCCTTCTTCCTTTTATCATTCCTCGGTTCTGTAGTAAAACATTTGAGAGAGAGAAAGAGGGATTATCTTCCATGGCGATAGATATCCCAGTAGACAGATATCCCAGTAGACAGATATCCCAGTAGACACATATCCCAGTAGACACGTATCCCAGTAGACAGATATCCCAGTAGACACGTATCCCAGTAGACACATGTCCCAGTAGACACATATCCCAGTAGAGATATCCCAGTAGACACATATCCCAGTAGACACATATCCCAGTAGACAGATATCCCAGTAGACAGATATCCCAGTAGACACATATCCCAGTAGACAGATATCCCAGTAGACACATATCCCAGTAGACACATATCCCAGTAGACAGATATCCCAATAGGCAGATATCCCAATAGGCAGATATCCCAGTAGACACATATCCCAGTAGACACTTATCCCAGTAGACACATATCCCAGTACACACATATCCCAGTACACACATACCCCAGTACACACATATGACCTGGCAGGGGGTTGCAGTCTCTGAACGCTCTTGGTATATTTTTCTGGGTAGGAATACAACACGGTCTCGTTCGGGCCAACTGTAAATACACACACACATTGTTGAACACGTCGTACCGTGGGAGTCACCTCAAAGATTCTCGGTACAGGAAGGATGAATCACGACAGGGAGAGAATTTGTTCCCATCGACAATAGTGCCGACATTACGTGCCAGAACACCGTGAGGCTGAGGAAGCAACAACAATATCGTTTTTCAAGCACATTATTTCGATTATTTACCAAGTGAATTAGTGACGATGGCAAAATCTCTCAAAAATAGGACGATACTGTACTGTATATAACCCAATGGTTGAAATCAATTTCTTATCCGACCTCTTAAAGAGTCGCTAGTGTCAATTGGTACTCATACAACGAACTATCCTTCCCAATTAATAAATTTTGGTAGTCACTTGCACTGTAAAACACCTGCGAATGAAAGCCTCTCGAAAATATGATCCAAAACTTCATAGCAGTAGGCTTCTGTCACTTAGGTTCGCAAAATTCATTCACTTGGCTCACATTCATTCATCTAATGCAGGACTCTAGGCCTAATTAGGACTCTGGCGAAGAGTGGCAGTTTTCCTTCGATTAGTGATGCCAGGAGTTAGCAAGGAACTATCGCACTACTGACAAACTATGTCACCGACCACAATTTTGTTAGCTATTTGAACTATCAGTGGTTCCTCCTTTGCAAAGTAAATATTAACTGGAGTCAGTCATGGTGCTAAAAAAACGACACTAGTAGAAAGATGGCTAATTATTAAACAGTTCAACCTTATATAATCGTAATTGTTATCTGGCACAACAAAATTGTATGTTGTTAGAATACAACAATCAACATTGGCACTCATAATGGTTTCATTTCATTGTTAGTGAAGGAAGGGGAAGGGACCCGAATTATGTATCTGGGTTAGTAATAGGCCTCAATTACTTCCCTCTATTGCAAAAACATTTAGGCAGATAATAAAATTATCAAGGTGGACAATAAGATCGACATTTAGATGTTTTGTAGTATTTAAACAATATTTTCATTTTGAGGTTTAAAATAACATTCATCCAGCCGCATCTTTTTTACTTTACCTCACTTCTTTGATTGTGGGTGAAAATATCATACATCTAGCGGTATTTCGTTATTCTGAAAAGTCGTGGAGTCTGGAGGCTTTCACAATAATATCAGAAAACAAATATCAGGTTGTGAGAAGCTGTGTAACATTGGACGATACAGTTCAGCACAAATCACCCCACAAAATAGTAAGTCATTTCATCCTTATCCCGACCAAATACGATATCAATATGACCTCTAAAAGTGTCTATCTCTCTCCCTCTCCACCACCAATAATCTACTAAAAACCAACTCAAAACCACAATCCATACATACATCACATTTCCCCAAGGCCATAAACGTTGAATTCTTTCTCCGACACAAACACAACAGCGAAAAAACTACAATAACAGAAGACCTAGTACAGACCACAACCTATACAGTAGCCTACTCTCAACAACAACAACAACCTATACAGTAGCCTACTCTCAACAACAACAACAACAACCTATACAGTAGCCTACTCTCAAAAATCATAAACCATTGCATTCTTTCTCCAACACCAGATGAAATATGACCTCGAGAGGTATTCCTTGCACATACAGACACAACAGCAAAATTGTACCACCTCCCAAGACCACACAACCTACAGACAAAACATTCAGGGACGCACGTGGGTTAGGCTATGGTTTAACGCTGCGGGACCCTCAGTAGTCAGTGTCAGGACTGTGAATCCCTTGTAGCCTACTAACGAAAGCAAAAGTTCAGTCGTCTCTATCTCTAAAGTCCCACACGACCCTTCAAAATCTGTCTCCTGTATTCGAAGCAGTTATGAAACGAATGAATTTTTTGTCAACAATTTAGTATGTTGCTTCGGATTCGTGAAATTGATTTTAAGGCTACGAGGTGAAAGCATAAGATATACGGTACAGACGATTCTTTCTGCCAATGGTACAGTCATAGTCAAAAGTCCTGCAACCTGGTGAATAAAAGAGGTATTTGAGTGAATCTTATGAACCAATATTGTAGAGACCAACAGCGATGGTTTCGGATCATTTTACGAAGCCACCTCATTGGAAGGTGTTGCAGGACTATTGACCGTGACTGTACAGCTATCCTATTAAGCTGTCCCTGGGTTCCCTCACCATCTTCTGACATTCTTGAATATTTAATCTCTTCTATTTTCTTAAATTCACTTCCTCTTCTATATGTTCTTCTCTTTCCAGTTACGCCTCCATTCCTTTAGTTGCCACTTGTTCGTCCACCCTACAATGCAAGCAAACCGATTAACCCACAAACCAACTATCCACAAACCGACAAAGCAACCACACCAATATACCAACCACCACAAACCGACAAACCAACCGACCAGCAAACCGACAAACCAACCGACCAGCAAACCTACAAACCAACCAACCAAAAAAACGACCAACCAGCTCACCCCCAACCACGAAGACACACAACTGAGCGTTCCTTGTCAGCAGCGGTGAGTTGCAAAAATGAGCAGCGGCGGGTTTTTTAACAGTAAAATAATGGAGGCGAGAAGCAGCACCGGGAAGCCCAAAGAGACATTCGAAAGGGAAGGAGGTAAAGTAAAGCCAGTCTCGCTCTGCCCACTCTTGATAAATAATTTCACTTCAACAATTAGACAGGTTGGAATGTATCACACACACACACACACACACACACACACACACACACACACACACACTCTCTCTCTCTCTCTCTCTCTCTTCTTTCAGCCCAAGGACGTACAGTATCTTACTTTATTTACTTATAGATAGGGTACTACAGATAAAAATGCTTTAACTCAGAATATAATGCAAACTTCCTCAGCTCTAGTGTTAAGGGGGTAAAGTCTTCTTGGTAAATTGGAGTGATCCCTCAAAATTAGTCCGGGAAACAGATTAACTTAGTAGGCTATATGAGTAGCCTACGGGTTCTGTTTTGTAGAGAAGGAAGGTTAGACTAGTTTGGAGGATACAATACCCCTCCCAATTCAAAGCATAAGAGATTAGTCCTACCCCCTTGGAAACCGGTCTATACCTGTATTTTAAAATCGTCTGTTGTTAGTACGAACATATAATTAATAGCATAATTTTTTCCTTTATGGGATAACTGAAAGGAGTTCCTAACATCTAGACGGTACTAGTAATTTTCTTTGTTGAGAAATATCATCCTGTGGTAGTGATAGAATAAGTTTAGGGTCATCATTAATATCATCCTGTGGTAGTGATAGAATAAGTTTAGGGTCATCATTCGCAGTTTATTATGCCTAGAATATGTTGTGGGCGAACTGGAGGACCATCGATTCCCCTAAACTAGCCTAGGCTATGCCAGGAAACAAATTACCTTGGTGCCTAGGCCTATACGAGTAAGGGATATTGTTTTGCAGCACAGGTTGGATAGTGCCTTCATGAACAAACCTCGCCTTCCAATAGGATATTTGGGTCTCAGTTTTAGCACGTCTGTGTGTATGTATGAATGTATGTATTATTGGCCACTAGAATTCGTACACACGCTGTTGTTTTCGAGGGCTTACAACTTATAGAAAATGTAAGACTACGTAACTGTAATGCAACAATATTATAATGTTTGTTGCTTTGTAATCACCGAGTCACTTGGTATACCATTCATTGTAGTACTTTCAGAATAATGACAACTCTTTTCCATATAGCCTGTGTATGAATTCCTGTGACCAGCCTTACACAGAACACCCACCCCATTCTTGCCTGTCTGTCCATCTCTCTGCGTTGGGAAGTAGAAAAAACCTGTCTGTCTGCCTCGGGAACTAATAAGCATTACCTAAAATACCTGTCTGTCTGCCTCTGACACCAAGAATGGCTGTCTGTCTGCCTCGGGAAAGAAATAATACGGTACCTCGGTCTGTCTGTACCTCTTTTGGCATCAATCTCACGGCTTATCTGTCTATTACTCTCTTCCCTGTTTGCAATACCTTTCCTTATAAGTCATTCTTTTTCCTGTCTCATTCTCATCCCTGTCAGTCATTCTCTTCCTTTTATGGTACCGCTTCCTTCCTTGCCTGTCAGTCTTGTTGTACGGTATTCTTTTCATTGCTCGTCATGTCAGTCTTTCTCTATCAACACCGTTTATATGTTTCTCTTACTGTACTTATATCACTGTCAGTCTGTCTTTATGGTTGTACCCGATTCACTACTTTTCTGTCAGTCTGTGTTTATGGTTGTACCCGATTCACTACTTTTCTGTCAGTCTGTGTTTATGGTTGTACCCGATTCACTACTTTTCTGTCAGTCTGTCTCATTGTTGTCTGTCAGTCTGTGTTTATGGTTGTACCCGATTCACTACTTTTCTGTCAGTCTGTCTCATTGTTGTCTGTCAGTCTGTGTTTATGGTTGTACCCGATTCACTACTTTTCTGTCAGTCTGTGTTTATGGTTGTACCCGAGTCACTACTTTTCTGTCAGTCTGTCTCATTGTTGTCTGTCAGTCTGTGTTTATGGTTGTACCCGATTCACTAATTTTCTATCAGTCTGTCTCATTGTTGTCTGTCAGTCTGTGTTTATGGTTGTACCCGATTCATTAATTTTCTGTCAGTCTGTCTCATTGTTGTCTGTCAGTCTGTTTGTCATAGTGTACTCATATCATTAGCGATACATGTCTGTTATTCTGTTTCATCCCAAGCAAAGTCCAAATTTTACTGCTTGTCATGTAGGCTAACCGGTTTCTTCTCATTAAGCCAATTTCACTGCTTATATTTATGTCAAGCTGTTACCACTATAGGCCTACGTGGTGGCGCAAGCTATCGATAATATCTTTTGAGATCTAGGATATATTCATTATATATTACAGGAACTTCAACAAACAGTAACACAATTAATGAAGAAGAAGACCCATGGCATGGCAGAGACTTCATAAACTGAACGATAGTCTCCTTCGCTCAGACCCATAAATCACAGCAAAAAAAAAAAAAAAAAAGGCCAGATTTTCCCGCTGATTCACTGTGAGACATAATTCCTCTATGATCTCATGCTCACCCTGACACTGAACCCATAGACTGCTCGTACACCAAGGTCGTAATCATAGTCTCTGACACACATTAGTAGGCTATGGGGAAGCAACTTAACTTTATGATGAAACTGAATGGCAAAGGATTCTTTCAATATATCCATGGAAATAGAAGTATTACCTCATTATACGAATATGAGATCAATTAGTGTAGGCTAGCATAGTTCGAGGGAATCAGTAGCAAAATCGCCGACAATAGATAACCCGTTTATATTTGAACTACCGGTATGAAAATATTTGGTACTGTGCTAAGTATAATTATGTATGAAAGTGTTCTACTAATTGGTCTTTGGCGGGAATAGTTTTGGCGGGAAACAGTGCATAATTATATTGCGTTCATATTCGAGCACTAAAAATAAACGCTAGCGACCTTGGATTGTAAGGTGTGGCCGCCATTTTAAAGTCAGTCCTCCTGTCAATACAAGATGCGGAACTGGACAAAAACAATGCGTAAGTAAATACAAGACACGATCAGATAAAAGAAGGGCGAGGCATTTTTTAAAGACATGATCAGATAAAAGACGAAGGAATAGACATTTTTTAAAGACATGCCCGACCATATTCCTAGATGCTTTGAGTGACGGTGTAGCTGCTCTCTTTTGATAACGATGTGTAAAAATAAGGTGTCGTCATCTAGTGAGTGGGGCAGAAGAGAAGCTACGGTACCAACATCACCACGAAACTCCACTGTCTCATCTAGTGCGACACCCGATAATCTCGGGGCCTCGTAAGAGCCACGGGCTACTGACAGCCTAGTCCCGAGGTTGAGGTATAAAAAATAAAATAAAAAATACACACCACGATAATAATGCAACCACCACTTAAAAATTAAGAAAATTGCTGTCTCTTGGAGGTAGCCTACTATGGGGCACAAAAGTTGATTCTCTTAGACGTCCACAATATGACTGAAGTCTCTGTGGTTCGAACAAAAAAACACAGGTCGCCACTAGGCAAATCATCTGTTGTTTAGTCGTTCAATTCACATGTGCTTAAGTTATATCCATATATCGTTGCTGGATGAGAGAATTTACTGTTTTGTACCACAGCACAGTACACGTTCCTCAACTATAGTAGGGTGTTATAAGTCTTCCCATAACGTAAAGCACGAAGAGCTAGTTTCATCCCCAAGACTCAGTGGGTGGAAGGTGTGGTACGGTACTACTTCGAACACCACACTCGGACCGTTTTGGAATCGAACATAAAGGGAGGGTTAGCTTGGCAACGCTTGGTGGGAACGCGAGAAGGGTAGGACAGACAACAACAGCCAGGCTACCGGTTCCGTACTCCATCTGCAGCATCCACGTGTAATCATTATCCATATTAGCGTCATGAGGGAATTTATTATAAGGTCGTGTTTCTTGGTACCCTTAGAAGGAATTAATATCTTCAAATTTTCCGACAACAACACAGTTAATTCCCTTAACCATTGGGCCACCAGTTTCCTGAGACATGTTACATCGCCAAGCGTTAGTCGAAATTATGTCTTTGCGTTAATTTGATTTTTCTTTAACATTTGCTCATTAGTTTTCCTTGCATCCTTTGAGAAAAACAGTAAGTTTGAAGTCAGATATGATTAGTATATGAGTTAGCCATCGTTCAAAATTTAATAATTGAGTGACGGGAGCTTTCTTGCATACTAAATTGTGTTGCTCTTATTTCAAATACTCATTACAGAGTAACACAAAAGCCTTTGTTTAAGGTAATATCTTGATCATTTTTAACGTTGAGAGGTTGGTCTAGTTTATCTCCAGCAATCAACAAGAAAATAAAACAATAATATAGTCTGGTGGAAGTCAGCGAGAGATGCATAGTCTAAGTCGCTTTTCGTTGCGAATAAGGAAAAGGTCAAATGTGTGAGTGTAAACAAGGAACAATGCACACAGGGCCCCTCATTGAGCATTGGGGAGGACGAGCCACTTCCCACACACCCCTCGTCTTCCCCTATGCTTGATAAGGGACCCGTTTCAGCTTTGTCGGTTCCATATGTCCGCAACTGTACACCCAACTGAAGTTTTCAGTACAGTCTAACCAAATGTTTCCTGAGGAAACACATAAATAATTATCAAGCTATGAAGAAATATAGTATTGAGCGACCACGTGGTAAATGGATATGTAGTGAAAGAAACTGGAAACATGATTCGATATATGTACAAAAATAAAAATAGAAAAGCACTGTAATTGTCACGATACTAAAATTTTACAACTATATCAGTAAACAGACAAACACGGTTAATGTAAGTATAATAACCTAAGTTCGGTAAAGGTACCCACCATCTTACTGACAGCTTATACAACTTTGAGACAGGCATAAACTCCACAACACCAATGGTTAGTGTAACATGACGTCCGCATACCCCAATGATGCTGAAACCGAACCCTCGAATTTTCGCATTTTTCTCCTATATAAAGTTAATTTTATCATCCCCTGAACAATGCTGGCGGCACCTAACATAATCAACTTGTAGGTTAAGAGATACGGTACCTGGGACTAGCCTACTTTATATGATGTAGAGGTTTAATAATAATTATCATTGGGTGAAGGACTGCTGACGGCATTGCTTTCATTTACACACTTTTACTACAAAGCAAGCAAGCAAGTACACACACACACACACACTTTATTTATATACGGTTCTCTAAATGAAACTGCACACTCAAGTATAAAGTTCATGTCCAGCTGCATAGAACTGACAGATATAGGCTACATATAATCTAAGACACTAAGGTCTGGTTCCAACTAAAAACTAGAGTGTATGTTGCTTTCACCTCCCGGTAGGTGGCTCTGCCCAACTTGATCAACGCTTTGGGGAAAAAAGTGAGAATTACAAGGTCACTATCAGGTACGCTCCTTGAGGCTGTCCACGACTTTGGCCCTATAGGATACAAGAGACAAAATTACCTATTATCATTCTTTTCTCATTTTCATGTTGTTGAATAAAAGATCGATCTGTAAAAAGTGCACCAATAATATGTCGTGAATGTGTACTAGACAAAAAATGTGTCAGCTACATTTCAATTTCAAACTCTACAAAAAAGGACCAATAATTCTCAACAGTGGTCACGATATCTAGTTGCTGTATTTTGTGTCCATATTCCTGACGTGTCTAGCTGCAGTACACTCTCTTCAATCTTGTAGCAAAAGAACACTAATTTCTTACTGTGGCTATTTTTTATTTATTTTTTATTATTATTTACTTCGGGAAAGAATAATTGTAAACGAATCAATTTCAAGCAAACACATAGCCTACATAACCTTGTAATGATTTATACATACATACTAAAAGAGTGCCAAAATAAATATACTAGTAGTCTTATGTCAAACAGAAAAATTGAAGCAATATATCCAAGCCACACGCAGCTGGTCTGTAGGCTTGATATTTCTGGAGTAGGCTAATTAGGTTTCATATTTCAGTGTTGGCTCTTCTCGGTCTCTACCTTATGAATATTATCTCTTGGCGATAAATTGGAGGGCTACTGATTCCTTCAAATTGTGCCACGAAACATATCCCTTATGTATGGTAACATTGGGGTCGTTTGCTTCCTTTGAGGTTTGGAGGGATTGTTACCCCTTCAATAATTTACAAACAAGAGATTCTCGTTTTAATGTTTTCCTGTTTGAGGGTATTGCATAAAAATTATATAAAAACAGAAATTAGTTTGCTCTTAATATCTGCTATAAAATTTCTGTGACAAGGGAATATTTTCTTGTTGGTAAATTGAAAGGTCTCTGATTCCTCCAAACTATACCACGAAACAGATCACCCCAGTGTTACTAATAAGGGATAGCCTACGTTTCATGGGATAATTTGGAGGAATCAGTAGCCTTCCAATTTACCAAAAACAGAATCTCCCCTTAACATGACTGACTCTTCTAACACCAACAGACAATTTCTGTGTACAGCATCAGGAAGTTTAACAGGTTTTAACCATTAGGCGACGTGAGGGGTTTCTACGTTATTATATATAATAAACTGTTTGGATATAGTTCAAGATTTATACAGTAAACATCTAATTATATTACTTTTTATAGAAATCTAAGTGTAATGTTCTATATCTTTGGATTTTATTATTATCCTCCAATATGAAAACTCGCCTGAAGGTAGTAACATAAAAGTTTCAAAGTCATCAGCTATAATTAGTTAAGGACTTATCTTCTGAGTGCTAGACGTCAATCATGATAGAAGACAAAAGTTGTTTGTTATTGGAGACACATCTTGACATTCAGTATCTGTAATTATTTTCTGACACAATAATATCGTGTCAAGGTTGGATGACTAATACATAAAAGCAAATACAAAACGATAGTCACTCAAGACAAGTCAAGTGAAGGTATAGGACAGATGAACAAGACTTTGTGTGAGGCTCCTCATGTCCCGATGCCATGTTATGATGCCACAAGAGCTCCGGCGTTACCAATTTGCTTACATTATTATAGCCACCGGCAACCGAGGCCTTACATTACCCCACTCCACCTTATGGGCTATTATCGCGCGTTACTCCCCTATGTTGTGCAACTTTACGTACACGAGTTCTAAGGGGGAGGTCTTTTGTTGTTGGGAGGGCTACGAATTCACTAAAACTATGCAACATACGTTCACTCGTACACTGAGGCAGTTTGTGTCCTGGCAGAGAAAATCTGAAGGAATCAGAGGCCATCCTATTTATCCACGACGGATAAACCCTAAGTTCAGGTAAAGTTTACGTTCCGCTGACCCTCTGTTAGCGGCCTCGCGCGCCGGGGCTGCGACACGGACCTGGAGGGCATGGCAGGAAAAAATTGAGACCATCGCATTGTGTTAGCTCGCTTGCGTGCGGTCGATGGCACCGCAACGAAGGAGAGGGAGTCGGACAACCTTTCGTCCTCAAAACAGAACTTTTATAAATGTCTGAATATTAGGCTAACGATTCCTCTACACTAGGCTATGCCAGAAAAAAGAGCACCAACCTCAGTACGTTTTGAATCAACAAAACTGGTTTTTGTCACAAAAGAAAAGTGAGTTTGACAGCATACCTGCTTTGTTTCACGTATTTGACCTTTAGATTTCAAGCAAAAATTGCTTGTGATGTTCGTGGGGTATTGAAGGCGACACTTTTTTTAAGAGGCCAGTAATTCTCTATATGCTGGTATATATCTGACTAGCCAGGAGAGAAAAGTGAAAAAATATATATAAACAGACGCACACAAGGTGTTTTGAAGATGTCGCCTCACACTCACCTTCATCATATGGCTGGAGGACAGTCGTCGGGTCGCCGCCTCCCGACGCTGATAGAACCAATCATCAATCAACCTTGTGGTTCTCTTTGGGTCCATGCACGGCTACTGTCCCCGCCGCGTCATGAGCAGGGACTTACAAGTTCCGTTCAGCCTCCAGTATTTTACCGCTTGGTTGGAATCACTTCAGTATCTTAGTTTATCAATTATATTCCCATGGACTGATAATCAAATTGTTTCCTTCGGTTGTCTTATTATATCAATGCGGGTTTTGTCCACAAACACAACTTTATTGGCCTATGTTTTATCACAGTTATCTTAGCATCAGACAGTAACCGGGGATTTGGGGGGGAGGGGTAGTAGTGTGATCATCGGCGAGTGAGGGAGGGTCTGTGGGGGGAGGGGGGGACGAGTAGTGGGAGGGTGATGGAACGGGGAGTGAGGGGGGGGGGGGGTTCGACCAATTCCAGGCAAGGTAACAGTATTCCTTCCACCCCACCACTCACCCAGTCACTCACGCACACACACACTCACATACAAACACACATACACACGCTATTCGTACACAGGGTTCAGATCAATTTGGTGGTCCTCTCGGGTGTTGTGTTGTTATTATTGGCTAGGCTGTTGTTCCGTACACTGGCCTTCAGTTTTTTTCAGTTTTATTCGATACTCCGCTGACACTGGTTTTTCAGTTATTCTTTCACAACAGCACCTGTACATTAATTTCACAGACTGAGCTCTCGCACCCTGCAATTCGAATTATAGATCTATATATCTTATTTAGCTATTGGGAGACTGATGACGCATAGCATTTCATACTGTTTTCCTTTCGTCATTTCTATTTTCTAACTTTGAAGTTTTGCATTGACAACTGTTTCACACCTGTTATCTTTGAACGTTGTTATATTTCATTACTGGTGTGTCCCTTCTTGTGTTGCCTCCTCCTGTTGTTTACATCCCGAAGCTGTAGTTCCGTAATGGATGGACCAATGGGATGGACCAATATATATAAGTTCTGTATGTAGTCTCGTTCTCACACTTTCTTTGGCTACTATTTCTATAAATTATGCAAGTATTACCTACTAACTGCTCACACACAAGTACTGTTTCAGAGACATGAATGTAAGTATATCACTCGTCTAGCTGCATTTTACACCACCTGAACTGCAGCCAATCATAAAAGGAAAAAACAAGTTTCCTTGATAATTTTATAGAATCACTTGCCAGGTAAACAAATCACTCATTAAAAATATAACTCACAGAAACAGCTGCATAATTTCATTTGTAACAATCTGCTGCACATGAAGGCGGGGCCGCCCTTCGAACCGACAATGGTGGGAACGAGCAACGGAACGAGTCAGGGCAATAATGGTCGTGGGTTACATGAGTTTGTGTTCACCTGAAGAAGAAGGAGGAAAGAGCTAGCTTGGGACGGGAGGGATGATCAGCCATACTTGCCGACTGGAGGGAGTCAGGGCAAATCTGACCTAACCTAACCCTACTTAATTTGACCGACCGTCCACCCACCACGCCTCAATTCACTAACCTTGAGATAACAGAGGGTCGGGTGGGGGGCAAAAAAGGGGGATGGTAATTAGGGACACGGAGGGGAGAGGGGGTTGCAAACGTTCCTTCATTGTAAACTCGTTGTTCTGTTGTGATGACCCAAGTGTAAGAAATTGGAAATTCTTGTGTTTTATCTCAACGTAACTCAGACTAAAAAAAAAAAAAACGGCGTACGAGTGGTTCGATGTCCAGTTCAGGAGTGTTCACTGTTATCATTCTTTTAATTACATGGCAAAAATTTGCTCCAAGAAATGTTAATAGCTCTTAATCACAATTTATAATGTAACAGATGGCAATTGAAGTTAATAATGCCAAGCTAGTTGAAGATTTACTGGGTAGGAAATAAACGTCAAGGGTGACATGGCTACAACATGATAGTTTAATGAGCCTATTACTCTTGCATTAATACTTCCTAATCGCTACTAACAACTCACAAATATCTTGCAAGTCAAGATTAACTCTCAATTCAAGTACCATCACAATGTCATCAATATAATTATTAGTAACAGATGGCTACTTGACCATGGTAGAAAATGGCAATGCCATGCCGTATGAAGTAAAGATGCGACAATAAACTTTAAAATAATGGTTTATATTTAAGTTACAGCCCATAAAATGCATCAGTATTCTCATGGTGGCCAACCGCTCTTTCTGCATATCATGACAAGCAAGTGTTCGGTTATGTTAAGAGTGTGGACATCTTGTATCTGTATGCGGGGGCACATCTGCAAATTACATAAGGAGTTTTTATCGCAGCTCCTGAATGCACACTATCCTTCACCCAAAATAAACCAGGCTGTCTCTTAAGACTGGCTAACTGCTAATTGTGCAACTTGACTCAAGAGGCTGCAGCACACTACTGCCCGCTAATTGCATAAACACTAACTTGTTGACGATCCTAGGACAGTATGTAAGCTAAAGTTTGCTAAGTAAGTGGCTGTGGTTATATCAGTACGAGTGAGTGACCTCGCAAAAGGCGATCAAACTTCGCTCCATCAAAGGGAAGGAGATGTCGCATAATCCCTTCCTCCATTTAATTTTAGGCCCAAGGTGGTTGGCTATCTCTAGTGGCTTTTGTGTTTTTTATTATAATTATGCATTTATATACTGTATATACATTTTTGCTAACAAACTTATTCATACTGGGAATCCGTCTGCAATGTCTCTTTTTCGTTGACATCATTTACACATAATCTCAACTCTTCCCTGACAACTTGAAAAAATGAATCGAGAGCAATTCGCCAAGCCACCACGCACAACACTCAGTACACACGTCTCACTGGCACTCAGTCCATCACCAACCTCCACTGAAAGTTTCTAATGTGTTCACCAGAGCTGTTATGGGTTCACAGACACAACAACAACACACATGCACACACTCTGAAGTAACATCACCGCACCGCCCTCTCTCCCACACTCACACTGGGACCAACGCGACACGTGAGCGCCACTGACAAAACTTCCTCCCTTTGGATTATTCCGTCTTGCCAGGCCGCGTAAACATTTCTCAACAAGTTTGGAGAGGCAGCGTGGTGTGTGTATATTGTTGTGTTGCTCTGCCACCTGTTGAGAGAGGTGGGTGCAGGCAGTAGGAACAAGGTGGCGGCAGCAGAGCACCGCCTCACACGCTCTCAGGCACTCAGAGCGCAGGCGCAGTTAGTCCCACCGAGCGACACAGCAGACCTCCCCGTCCCGCGGCCAACACCGACTACTGAGCAAAGTTTGAGGCAACCCCCTGCCCACTCCCTCCCTTACACCCGTGTCTCCGCCCCTTCCCTCCCTCCTACCCCCTTCCACGGCTCCGCGTGCTGGCCACCCGCGTGTGAGTATGTGTGTGCGTTTGTGTGTGTATGTGTGTGCCGGTGTGAGCGTGTGAGACCCCAGTCAATTGACATCCACTCACCACTGTTTCTTATCACAATAGCCTCTTCACTGCACTTTATTCCACGGTGTGTCCTGGTGGGCTAGAAGGTAGGCTGCTGTGACTGTGACATGAGGGTGGGCGTCACGGACCAGCCAGCCAACCAGCCAGCCTTCTCCCAGGTTTCCTCCCACCACAGGCTTGCAGGGAAAGTGACATCTGGCATTTGCACGGGCTGGGGGTATGTGTGTGACTGCACATAGTTACCGCATCTAATATGATTCAGAACAATATCCTAAGTGTGGATTGCCGTGCGCTGGGTAAGTACTTGCAGGGGTTTTGCAAGGATCACAGCGTGTGCGAGAATCTGCATCTGAGTCTACCAAACGTGGCGAGGGTCTGTTTTTTCCGTGGGCCTCGACGCCAGTGAATATATGACCTGGAGGGGCCACACAAACCTGGCTTCGCCGGTGTTTGGGCGTCAGTATTGCTCACGCAGCCAAATACAGGCAAGAAGATTTAATAAAAAAGAAAGGGGAGAAGACTTGACATCATAAACTCAGCTGCATATCTATGTTTATATCACGTACATAAACAATATCTGGGCTTGCTGGCAATGCAACAAAGTGACGCTCTGATAGGGGAAATTATGATCAATTTTAACTTAGACTGGAGAGAGAGAGAGAGAGAGAGAGAGAGAGAGAGAGAGAGAGAGAGAGAGAGAGAGAGAGAGAGAGAGAGAGAGAGAGAGAGAGAGAAGAGGGGAGGGGGACAGAGAGACAGACAGACAGACAAACAGAAAACGGAGGGAGGGTGATGACGTGAGGTGTGGAGGGGACAAGGTCGCAATCAGTCACCACCTGCAGCTACCGGGTTACCTCAAAATAATTAACCTTCACCGCCCTCCTCTCACTCTCACCAGGTTATATCATCAATCATTTTTTACAAGCTAATGTATTTGTGAGTGGTTTTGTAGTATTAGTCCGCTGCTTATCACTCTGCTTGCTGGATGGTCAACTCACTCGCTCTCTTTGCGTGCTCCTCCAAAAAGTTTCAAAGATTTCGTCAGTCCTCAATAACACACACACACACACACACACACACACACACACACACACACACACACACACGACGACATGCACAGGAGGGTGTGATGGTTACTAAACTATCCTCGTAATCTGCAGGTCCTATGAGAAGGGGTTGCAACTCCCTGTGAAGTGAACCTAACTGGATATCAACATGGTTATACTGCCTAAATGACCGTCGTAGTTGATAGGGATAAAACACCAATATAAACTGTAATAAAATGGTGTTTAATATAATAACCATTGCACTCCAGGTGGTTCATATACTGTACTGCCTCAAATCCATTTATTTTACGTTCTAGAAACAGCGGCAAGTGAGTCGGTGCATATTCGCTTGGTAGGAAAATCGAAATAAATGTTAAATGCACTGTTGGCGTTTCTTGCATCGCCTCATTAATTTTCTCATGTATTTGCGGTCTGATATTAGCCGGAATGAGACCGATGCATTTTCGCTAGGTAACAAAATACACACACACACACACACACACACACACACACACACACACACACACACACACACACACAGATGTAATGCACTAAGGGTGGTTCAACTCTCACCGCCTCAATAAACAAGAGTGGAATCAAAGGCCCCTCGGCTCATTACCTCTACTTCTCTTACTCTCTTCAATCTTGCTCGCTTCACCGCTGTGCTGCATCACTCTCCATTCTGTCGCTGGCAAAATAAGACACTGAATATCTGGTAACCTCATCGGGAACTAAACCTGGTACCTCGAGTATAAGGACCTATACTATTACATGCTATTCACATAAGTCGAGATGGAAACAACTGAGAATCATGATCTAGGGAGTACAATGTTCGAGGTTTGATTAAAAGTAGAAAATCTAGTACTGCTTAAGGGGGTGCGGGAATATGGGGACAGGCTTGGGGGGGGGGGGGTTAGGGGGGGGGGGAGTAGGTGGACAGGCTTTGGGGGGGGGGTTAGGTGGGTGCGGGAATAGGGGACAGGCTTTCTACCCCCCCTCCCCCAAGCCTGTCCCCCTATTCCTGCACCCCCCCCCCCCAAAGCCTGTCCCCCTACTCCCACACCCTCTTAACAGTGTGCGTGAATGTGAATAATTATTTTCGCACACGACTCATCTCTTAGGAACGACTCATCTCTTATAGGAACGACTCATCTCTTATAGGAACGACTCATTTCTTAGGAACGACTCATTTCTTAGGAACGATTCATCTCTTATAGGAACGACTCATCTCTTATAGGAACGACTCATCTCTTATAGGAACGACTCATCTCTTAGGAACGACTCATCTCTTATAGGAACTTTAACTGTATGTGAAGTTGTCTCTGTCATTTGTTTTCTGTATTTTGTGTTTGTATATGTTTCTGGTGGAAAAATGAATGTAGGGGCTACTAATTCCTCCAAACTATACTACAAAACAGATCCCTATTTGTAGAATGAGATACTATTCTGCTTCCTGGTATAGTTTGGAGGAATCTATACCCTCCAACAACTTCAAAGACCTCATACACCTTTTAGCATCAGTATCGACGTCATTTGCTCTCTGCACCACGACAAACTCCTGGACACTTTGTAAATTATAAACCATGGAAAATCATCGGTAGTGAACGGGTTTTTAACAACAACAATAATAAAATTTACTATAGCTCACACTAATTCTAACTAACCTAACCTAACCTAACCTAACCTAACCTAACCTAACCTAACCTATACACACTTGCTTTGTATCATACTAATAAACCCAAGTATGTGTATAACGTTAAGGGGGTGCGGGTGTAGGGGACAGGTTTGGGGAGGGGGTTTGGGGGGTGCTGGAATAGAGGGACAGGCTTGGGGTGGGTAGAAAGCCTGTCCCCTATTCCCGCACCACCCTAACCCCCCCCCCCCCGCCCCCAAGCCTGTTCCCCTACTACCGCACCCCCCAAAACCCCCCAAGCCTGTTCCCCTACTCCCGCACCCCCCAAAACCCCCCAAGCCTGTCCCCCTATTCCCGCACCCCCTTAATAATGATATCACAGTCATTTTCAGAGTACTAACAAAAATAATGCTAACAATATTAATAATGCTGACACAAACAAAGGTTCCCGAGGTTGAGGCACGCACGTACAGTCACACCGGAAGTGGCTGACATTTATGACGCCAAGAATAATCCTGCGTGTCACTCTGAAGTATGATCGCGGTCAGACTGTTATGAGATTAGGACCGATTCACCTCTGTTATGCCCACGTCCACCAAAATGCATCCAAACGCAACTTCCATGCAAAAATCCTCAACTTAACAAATGGGTGTCCTCTGGATGGCCTTACTGTTATGGAGTTGTTAAAGACCCTGTTATCTTGTATGAGACTTAGTGGGTTCCGATTCCTCCTGACTATGCCACGAAACAAGCTCCTTCACTATAGGTGAAGTTTCGTGGCAATCTTTGAAGGACTAACTATCCTTCAATTTTCTGACTACATCACTGGGTCTCTTTAGGGGAGATTCTCTTGTTTATTGAATTGGAAGGTCTCTGATTCCTCCAAACTATGCCATGAAACAGATCCCCTATTAGGACCACTGAGGACGTCTGTTTTCTGGCGTAGTTTGGAGGAATCAGTAGCCTTCCAAAATACCAACTTGAGAATCTCCTCTAAAGGTACTAAAAAATATTAATGATTATGATGATGAATTAATGATAGTATTGGTAAATATATGATAATAATAACGAAACATAAACCTCTTCTCGTACTCTTGAGACAGACTGTTTGAAGGCTAAATTGTGAAGAATTAGTATCCCTAATACCCACACAAAAGATCACTTCCTTAAATGGCAACGTACACTTTGGGTCAGAGCGTCTCCACATTCACCTGGCCATCCCACCTTATATAGATGCCAGGCTGGCTCTTCTTCATTCCTTCTACATTCCACACATAATGTATATCCCTCACAACGGACGCAATGGTATTTATTGTGCATTTCTTTACTGGAATGCAGACCTGAATTCTCCTTTCAAGACCCAAATCTCCCTCAAAGATCATTATTGTACAGTCAGCGGCAAAAGTCGTGTCGCCACATCTGCCAAGTCACGAAGTACAGTATGGAAATATAAGCTTCACAGGCTCGTAAATTGAAAACCCAGAGTAGTTTACTAACATGCGCCCTGGATATTGTAATTCTGTATGATGAATGTGTTGATTCCATGATTATCCTCTATGTTATCCTTCAAGAAGCGGTAAGTGAGGCGACACAACATTTGCCGCCGACTGTACATCCTTCCAAATTAGTATAACCCTTTACAAAACATGCATTAATTTTCCCATATCGCCTCGCAGAACTATACATGGGATGCTGGATGCTAGCTGGATGGGACATACAGCATCAGACACTAGTACACTATGGACAGGTGGAAGGGGACTCGAGTGGATTGATGGAATTTCATCTCGTACAAATCTGCACAAAAATCCTTGATCTTCCAAAGCCTCTCAGCTTATTATAAACTTTCTGTCTTGTCTTTCAGTCTGTCTGTCTGGTCAGTCTGTTAGTCAATCTCTATCTCAAGCAGATTTTTGTTATTCATCTTGCACCTACGCCCCATTCCAATGCTTCTTTCACCCACTTACGCACGCCAACAATTTTTTCTCTGCATGACCCCACCTCCAATTCACATGCTCTCGCTCTTCATTTTAAATCACTTTTATACCCTTTAAAATACAGTCTCCGTCTACACAGATTTCATTCCCACACCTCATTCACCCTCACGCAGTCCAGTATTCTTTGCTGTTCCTTTACGACCTTGCTGTAGCCTCGTTCAGCAAGTCAAAGTACCTTAATATTAAGTACTTTTTTCACAGGATTTATGTCGGAATGAATCATCCACTTTCTCATGCAACCTTAGAAATCTCGTGATTCTTTGCATTTTCTGTTCTAATCACGGGTACTTCGCATTATACAGTATATTTCATTAAATAAAATAGTTTTCATCATCTGAATTTAGACAAGCATCCAGAAGAATCCACTTCTAGTCAATTTGGAAGGCTAATGTTTCCTTCAAATTAGGCTACAAAATATATCGCCTACTGGAATAGTGAATTATTGCGTCTCCTGCTATAGTTTGGAGGAATCAATAAGTAGCCCTTAAAATTGACTTCAACAAACAAACCCTTTTATGCCTGTACAGAAATCCATGTCATCACGAACTATACGTGTACACAACTGCATGCGCATATTAATCAATAGACAACATTACCATTTTCATTTCTTTCAATGCAAAACGTAAACAAATATATGTCCTAGAAAACCAATTCACGAGAATATCAGAGCATTTATTCTTTCAATTAACAAAACATGACACAATATAGCCTACGTAGCATCTAGCCCTCCTCAATCTTTCATTTCTATCATTTTTCACTTACCTCCTTACCACATACAAAACTATACGTCATTCCACAAACTCCTTGCTTATCTATTTACTACCAATTCTCCGGCAATACCTTTTACGCCTAATATTTTTCCCGTCCCTCAACAAAAAGATATATACAAAGGCGATCAGCAGTATAGGTACCAGCCTTACCCTATATTCAATTAACATAACATAACCACCATTAAGTAATACCAACAGAAACTTTATCCGATAACATTTCCTATACCATATTTGGGATTCAATCGTAGAGTATGAGCGAGGTCAGTACATGTGGAAATTTATAAAAGATAGTCACATGGTCACGAGGTCTTGGTCATAACTGCCTCTTTGCATCCAATCCCTTCATGATAATATTATACAGTCGGGGAAAAAGGTATCTGTGAACCCCGTTAGTCGCTTCGGGTAACTTCTCCATGACTTAGTGGTACCGGTATATATAAAAATGTGAATGGAGTGTTGTTGCTTGAATCATATATAATCTGTGATGTGTTTGAGTTATTCCAAGTTTTGTTACTGCCATGTATAGTCATTCTTGAATTTTGTCTAACACTGACATGTTTATTCGTTGGGTTGTTATCAGAAGCTTCCAACTGTGTTCAGATACTTTGATCCCCGGCTGTACCTCAAGTCTTTTCCCCCCACACAGCCTTACTCATACCTCAAGTCTCTTCCCCCCACACAGCCTTATTCATACCTCAAGCCTTTTCCTCCCACACGACCTTACTCATACCTCAAGTCTCTTCCTCCCACACAGCCTTACTCATACCTCAAGTCTTTTCCTCCCACACAGCCTTACTCATACCTCAAGTCTTTTCCTCTCACACAGCCTTACTCATACCTCATCCCTTCCATTCCACCCCTAAAATTAAAAGTTTAACAGTATCTCATGCATCACGTCTTTTTGTCCTAAATATCACTAAATTTGCCTTTTCTGATTCACTCCACACTATGACAGAACTTTTCTCTTTGTGCCCCTATTCTCTACACTATGAGATAATCCTTTTGTAGCTCCTGCAACTCACGCTTCGTGCTTTTTCGTTCCACATATCCCAGTTCATGCATTTTCTACTCCAGTATATATGACAAAATTCCACTCTTCACATCCTTTACCTCCTTACAACCCACTGACAACCTCTTCCTTCCCCTTCATTCACTGGGTCTGGTAATTTCATCCCTTAGCTCCCACAATTGACAAATATTACTGTGTTTTTTCTCTTCCATTCCACACCACGATGGACGTTTCATTCCGCACGTCTACTCGTTAAAAACACCTCAACTCATATCACTCACCCTGGTTCCCTTAGGCTTAGAAGATGAGTGAAATAATGTCGTCTCCTAAAGCCTGCAACGAACACAACGACACTCGCCAACAACACAAGATACACTCACTGAGGGCACTGTGGGAAAGCCCGGTTCAAGCCATAGCCTTCCTCAAGAGCTCGGGGCTGTTCGGCCAGACAGCTTGAGGAACTTCAACAACAACAACAACTAAGAAACTCTCTCAGTATATGAAAAACATGCATACAATGTACAGTACAATAACAATAAGCCAGGCATAGATATTGCCTCGAACATAACCACTCACTCTCAAACATATTCTAATATTCTCTCCAAAGGTTGAATTCTTAGTCCAACTTGAATCATCTAAAATATTGCCATAGGAGTCAGTTTCCTTGGATGTCTGTCTTTTTTTTTCTATATAAACAGAGGATAGGCCTTGGTAAATTAGGGCAAGTACCACAAACCAACTCACACTTACTCCACCAGGTACCAGGTAGAGTTTGGGTGCTTAAAAATCCGGCTAGATCGACCAGCAATAAGACCGCATGTATCATCGTCATGCAAGGAAGGGAGCAGTGCGGAAGAGAGAGGGGCAAAGTATACATGAATCTATAAATTCATGTTACATAAGTTGGTGCGTTTTGCATGTCGTGTAGAATGTGTGTTTACAGGGAAGGAATTGTGTAACCTTTACTATGTTGCTTATAATAAAAGCGTTCAGACTGAGTATTATGCTAAGATGTATGCATACAAACAGGTGCTACATCACTCAGAACGTACCAGTAATTATACATCATGGCTAAATGCGTCAAGCTCAACGTAAGAAAAAGGAAGGTAAAGGGATGATTAAGGAAATAGAAGGGAAGACGAAGGTAAGAAAAGTAAAATGTTACATTACACAATACAATGTATTCCAGTTGTCACTTTATGGGAGAGTTTTGATCGAATACTGTAGTTTACTTTCCTTGTTTTGTCAGTTTTTTGTAATATTCTGATTATGGACAAACACTTCAGCAGCCAGCTCCGATCTCAATCAGTGCGAATGAACGATGACTAATGTACCATACTCTACATTCAAGGCACTAACAAAAGTGGTGTGCCTTATCTGCCAAGTTATAAACCAAATTAACTTCTGAGGCTAAGGGAACTGCAGCACCAGAGAAGCTTATTAATTTGTCCTCTGGGTATTATAATATTGCATGATGAATGTGTTTATTCCATTATTATCCTTTATATTATCCTTCAAGAAGAGTTTGGTTAGCACACAAACATACACAGAAATATAGATTACAATGTTTGTTCTACACACACCAGAATATTCAAGCATTATCGAGCACTGCAATCCAGGAAAAGAAAGAAGGATAGGAAGTAATATATCTTTGTGTATTGCAACTCTAATCTGTAATGACAATATTAGCGAGGTTATTTTATGACATTCGTGAGCTTCATGACACAGAGCTGAACCTTATAAAAACCAGCAAATATATACCGTACCATCCTTTCCCTGGAGTAGATTAGAACCCACTACCATTGTGTTACCGACACTGCACGCTAACCACACCTGCATACCTCCCTCTGGAATAAGTAACAAGTATATTCTTTTGCTTATGTTTTTTATTCACGATGTATACTGAGTGTGGGCAGAATGGCACGTATGCTGGAGTATAAGCTGCAGTTGTTGTGGTGAGTGAGACAGGTACTAGATAGTGAAAGAACAAGTATATAATATATCCTTTTCTACTTCTTCCTCCGTTTGTTCACGAAATATAGTGAGGGGGAGGTAACCCTGGTGGAACAAGTAGGTGAGGAGGGTAGAACAAGTAGGTAAGGAGGGTGGAACAAGTAGGTAAGGAGGGTGGAACGAGGTAAGGAGGGTGGAACGAGCAGCTTTGGAAGGTGGAACGAGCAGCTTTGGAGGGTGGAACAAGCAGGAAAGGAGGGTGGAACAAGCAGGTAAGGGGGGTGGAACAAACAGGAAAGGAGTGTGGAACAAGCAGGTAAGGAGGGTGGAACAAGCAGGTAAAGAAGGTGGAACAAGCAGGTAAGGAAGGTGGAACAAGCAGGTAAGGAAGGTGGAACAAGCAGGTAAAGAAGGTGGAACAAGCAGGAAAGGAGTGTTGAACAAGCAGGTAAAGAGTGTAGAATAAGCAGGTAAGGAGGGTGGAACAAGCAGGTAAGGGGGGTGGAACAAGCAGGTAAGGGGGGTGGAACAAGCAGGTAAGGAGGGTGGTGGAACAAGCAGGTAAGGAGGGTGGAACAAGCAGGTAAGGAGTGTGGAACAAGCAGGTAAGGAGGGTGGTGGAACAAGAGGGTGGAACAAGCAGGTAAGGAGGGTGGAACAAGCAGGTAAGGAAGGTGGAACAAGCAGTAAGGAGGGTGGAACAAGCAGGTAAAGAGGGTGGAACAAGCAGGTAAGGAAGGTGGAACAAGCAGTAAGGAGGGTGGAACAAGCAGGTAAGGAGGGTGGAACAAGCAGGTAAGGAGGGTGGAACAAGCAGGTAAGGAGGGTGGAACAAGCAGGTAAGGACGGTGGTGGAACAAGCAGGTAAGGAGGGTGGAACAAGCAGGTAAGGAGTGTGGTGGAACAAGCAGGTAAGGAGGGTGGAACAAGCAGGTAAGGAGGGTGGTGGAACAAGAGGGTGGAACAAGCAGGTAAGGAGTGTGGAACAAGCAGGTAAGGAGGGTGGTGGAACAAGCAGGTAAGGAGGGTGGTGGAACAAGCAGGTAAGGAGGGTGGTGGAACAAGCAAGTAAGGAGGGTGGAACAAGAGGGTGGAACAAGCAGGTAAGGAGTGTGGTGGAACAAGAGGGTGGAACAAGCAGGTAAGCAGGGTGGAACAAACAGGTAAGGAGGGTGGAACAAGCAGGTAAGGAGGGTGGAACAAGCAGGCAGGTGGTGGCGTGTGTGTACAACAGGTGTGACCTTCGTGCCTGGCTCCCTAAAAAGCTCGCGTGTCACCCAAACTTTGCCTCCTGTTTACTTGCTGAGGTTTGCGCAACTCCCTCACCTCCCACCCTTACACACCAACTCGCCCACACACCACCACCACCACCCCTTTCTCTCTCTCTCTCTCTCTCTCTCTCTCTCTCTCTCTCTCTCTCTCTCTCTCTCTTTCACACACACACACGCACACCACCACCCCTTTCTCTCTCTCTCTCTCTCTCTCTCTCTCTCTCTCTCTCTCTCTCTCTCTCTCTCTCTCTCTCTCTCTCTCTCTCTCTCTTACACACAAACGTATCACCTCTGTTCCCTCACGCACACATCTATCTATCAGCAGTGGTTATGTATGAACGAAGGTATGAATGAGAAGGGTTGTGTTGTACGAGACAGCCCTGCAACACGAGGAAAGCAATGGTGGTCATAGTGTGAACGAGAGGAACTAGGAAATCAATGAATGAAAACGAATAAAAACGGAATAGGATTGATGAGTTGAATGAAGCCATGAATGAAGAGCGAACATGATTTCAATTAACTATCGTAATGAATGACGAGGAAAATTATCAAGAATGACCTAATACTCCATGAAGAGGGAATGTGAGTTGAATGAATGAACTACTGAATGAAACGATTTTAGAAATGAATGGACGAGGAATGCAAGAAATTACAGCCAGAACAAAATGGTAACTCACGTAGTATCGTAAAAAATATAACTCTACCCACGCAGGTTTCTAGATTTTTTTTTTTTTTTTTTTTTTTTTTTTTTTTTTACTCGTAAAGGATCTACGATTCATGCACACTAGCCTAGGCACACGTGACTCATGAAACCTTACAACATCTTTAAAATTTTCCAAAAAAGCACCCCCACCCACACACACACACACAAAACAACAACTACTCACACACCCACACACACAAAACACACACACACACACAACAACACCTACTCACACACACACAAGCCAACACCTACTCACCCACACCCACACAGACACAGACACAAGACACACAGACAGACAGATCGTATGAATGTTGATTTAAGGGTCAAATTGAAGGGCTACCAAACAAATCCCTCATTCGTATCATATCCTGAAGAAGCTCTGTTCCCTGGTATAGTGTGAAGGAACCAACAGTAGCCCTCCAATATGACCACAAGAGACAGTAGTACCTCCATAAAAATGACAAATAGTAGAGAATATTTAGACATAATAATACCAATCTCCCGCCTCCCCTCTCTCTCTCTCTAGTCACTAAAGATATTGTTGAGTTTTGACATAATAATACCAATCTCCCGCCCACCCCTCCCTCTCTCTCTAGTCACTAAAGATGTTGTTGAGTTTTGACATAATAATACCAATCTCCCGCCCCCCCCCCCCTCTCTCTAGTCACTAAAGATGTTGTTGAGTTTTCTATGACGTAATCAAAATGAACCAAGGAGAGTAAGGGATGGTCAGCAAATTCGAGGGATACATATATTTTTTTCTCCATGCATAAGTAAACCGCATTATTATCATGAAGTAGTAATCTGTTTCTTGGCAGAGCTGAGAGGAATCGAATGCTTCTTGTTTGTCTATTTCTACAGGACGACTCTAACTCCTTCGAACTATGCCACGAAACAACATGTTCTCACTGTAAAGGAATACTCTGGAGGAATCAGTAGCCTCCATTTCGTCAACTATACATCAAATCCCTTCAGCCAATCACAGAGCATTCTCATTATACAGTACAGGTAGGAACAGAATACATCATCCTCATTATACATTATACACTCGGACACAAAACACATCATACTTATTACACACGCATGTATAACAAAATATATCTCTATTAATCATACATTATACACACAAGAATAGAATACATCATCATCATTATCATCATATCCACCATCATCTTTATCATCAACATCAACATCATCATAGCTGCAATACATACTTTAGAAGGTAATACATCACCGCCATAAATTATACACGTCGGAACAGAATACATCACGATATACATCAGCCTCATCATACACGCAGGGGAAAAACATCACGAAATACATCACACCAATAAGAGACTAATGATTGCCTCCACAGTCCTCAGGAATCAGGGGTACAAGCTTTCAGACACGACCATCGAGTGAAGCAACTTGGATCGGGTCTGTGTATTCACAATCATTGTATACAGTTCTTGTAGAGGTACAGTCGGCGGCAAAAGTCCTTCCTGTCGCCTCACTTGCTTCACTGAGGCACACAATGTTCATAGATTCGAGATTATTAGGTGTAGAAAACATGCGTATTTCTCGAGTCCATGAACACTGTGCGTCTCGGTGAAGCAGGTGAGGCGACAGGACTTCTGCCGCCGACTGTACAGTTTCTGTCAAAGATTTCGATCGATACACATGAGATACACAAGCAGATATTTAACTGACGTTTTCGTGTGCCCTTGTGACAGTTTTGCATTCATAAGCGAGAACCTGCCTGCAACAACACATTAGAAACTGTTGCTAAGTTTAGTCAAGGGAATTCAATCCAGTTCGCGACTAGAGAGAAGCTGCCACGTGTTTACCAAAATCCTTCCCAAGTGTATCGAAAATTTTGCTCGTAACTTTACAGCCTCTCGTTTGACAAAATATTATAGTGACCTCCTGTAAGGGAACTGATACGGTTACTTGACTGTATTCCTATAGTCCTTTGTGTCTGACTAGAGAATACAACACACACTCAGAAAGAAAAAAAAAATGGCCAGTGTCTTGCACAGATATTTACACAGCGAAACCGAGTGGCCTTAGAGGGTATTTTCAGGTGTGGCACGACAGACTAGCGAGGGGCGTGCTTCAACGTGCTTCTACATCAAATAACTCACTCACGGCCAACCACCAAACATACACACATATAGGCTACGCATGCACATGAAAACATTCATAGACATACGCACACTGGTGGATACACACAGAAACACACTTATATGTACAGTATTGGACACATGAAGGACACACACAGAAACACACTTATATGTACTGTTGTGGACATATGAAGGACACACACAGAAACACACTTATATGTACAGTATTGGACACATGAAGGACACACACAGAAACACACTTATATGTACAGTATTGGACACATGAAGGACACACACAGAAACACACTTATATGTACTGTTGTGGACATATGAAGGACACACACAGAAACACACTTATATGTACAGTATTGGACACATGAAGGACACACACAGAAACACACTTATATGTACTGTTGTGGACACATGAATGACACACACAGAAACACACTTATATGTACTGTTGTGGACACATGAAACACACACACACTTAAAACGGAGCCCCTCAGAGAGCATAAAGAATTAGTCGCCTCTACACACAATGTCTCATCCTACATAATGCTCAATGAGGGGCCTTGTTTCATGTGTAGCTGTTTCATATGTCAGCAACTGTACACACGCATTTAAACACACGAAAACAGTCATGGATATATACGCACACAAGTACACACGCACAGAAGCACACACCTACTTGCACACCCGATCCAGAACGTATCGGTGAAGGATGTGTGTGATAGAAAAGATGCGTTTAATTTGTGACGTTTCAGAGGGTTGGTATATATTGTACAGCCACAATCAAATATCCACCGACACTTTCCTTCCATCGTAGTAAATATCTTGGTAATAAAGAACAACACGTGTATGATATTGCAGCACCTCATAATAATAATTGAGGGGGGTGAATTGACGTAAGGTGTTGTATGATTATATTTTGATATGATACTGATTTATTTGCACGATGGAAGGAAAGTGTCGGTGGTTATTTGATTGTGGCCGTACGTGTAACCTTATTTCACACACACACACACACACACACACACACACACACACACATCATTTATATCCTCCATGTTGGCAACTCACCAAGATTACATTGCTGCTAATATTCAGTAGGAACAACTGACTCATCCTATAGTAGGTATCGTCGTTGGGCTCAATTTTTTCATACTAGAGTAGCCTATACATCGCAATATTTTAGGGCGAGTGTACATAGGTATACACA
>JAWQEG010005407.1:7500-33895 GCA_033782935.1 Petrolisthes cinctipes | reverse complement strand
TTACTCCCATAACACAACACTCTACTTACTCCCATAACACCAACACTCTACTTACTCCCATAACACCAACACTCTACTTACTCCCATAACACCAACACTCTACTTACTCCTATAACACCAACACTCTACTTACTCCATAACACCAACACTCTCCTTACTCCATAACTTAAAGAATCGATAGAATGAGTAATGTTGTCAGGGGAAGATCCGTCTGAATTAAGGACCTGTGATCGTGTATGAAAAGGGGAGACTTCTGATCCCTCCTGACCATGCCACGAAACAAGCTCTTTCCATATCGGTGGTGTTGTTTCATGGCAATATTTGAAGCACTCGTTTACCTCCAATTTTTTTTTTACTACAACACACACAAGTCCCTTTAATTAAATAATATCGTAACGCCCTATTTGATCTCGTGCTATAAATCTTCACCAACCATCGTTTCTACCACCACCAGGACGAATACTCGGAGTTTACACAGAGATTTATTTCCTTTCTCTCAGCAGGTACAGTTGGACACAGAATTGGTTGGTACATGTAGCCCAGGTGAAAGATGGTCAAATATCTCCCAATATCAAGTTCCTTATTAGTGCCAAATAGGAGACACCACCAGGGGCAGAAGTCAGTATGTATTGAGGATGGTAATAAAAAGCAAGCAAGTACCTGATAATATAATAGACACTGGTTACTCAAATGGGACAAGTATCTTTCACCTGGGCTGGTTACTCAAATGGGACAAGTTATCTTTCACCTGGGCTGGTTACTCAAATGGGACAAGTATCTTTCACCTGGGCTGGTTACTCAAATGGGACAAGTTATCTTTCACCTGGGCTGGTTACTCAAATGGAACAAGTATCTTTCACCTGGGGCTGGTTACTCAAATGGGACAAGTATCTTTTTCACCTGAGCTGGTTACTCAAATGGACAAGTATCTTTCACCTGGGCTGGTTACTCAAATGGACAAGTATCTTTCACCTGGGCTGGTTACTCAAATGGGACAAGTATCTTTCACCTGGGTTGGTTACTCAAATGGGACAAGTTATCTTTCACCTATGGGCTGTACCACCAATTCCTGTGTCAACTGTACGTACGGTGGCTTCGTGTATACATTGCTACTAACGAACACTGCCTCTGTATGTATGTATGTATGTATGTACAGTGTGTGAAATTTATCATCGTATTCATCAGGAAGGAATAAAGGGCGAGGAGGGAAGGTGAAGGTCTCTCACTCTCCATGGTACAGTTGCCTACAAAAATTTCGAGACACTACCTGCTAGAGTCAAGCAGGGAGTGTCTCGAAATTTTTGGAGGTAACTGTACACTCTCCATTATTCTTTTAGTATTTATTTAGAGTGCCAGGAGCTACTGATTCCTCCAAACTCTCCAAGGAACAAGGAGCCACGATGTTACTATTAATTTAAGGGGGTGCGGGAATAGGGGGACAGGCTTGGGGGGGGGGGTTTAGGGGGGTGCGGGAGTAGGGGACAGGCTTGGGGGGGGGTTACGGGGGTGCAGGAATAGGGGGACAGGCTTGGGGGGGGTTTAGGGGGGTGCGGGAATAGGGGGGACAGGCTTTAGGGGGGGGGGGGGTTAGGGGGGTGCGAGAATAGGGGACAAGCTTTCTACCCACCCCAACCAAGCCTGTCCCCTATTTTCTCACATATACATACACAAATAAATAAATGTCTCTACTCGTGCCTATTCGGATTTGGTTCACTGTGTGCAAATCGACCCTAATAGTTTACCCAATTTTCTTTTCCCCTTTACTCTAACGATGGTACACTTTTTCTTTCGCCTCACCTTCCCTCTTGTTGCTTAATTCTCTTTCTATATCCTGCCTCTCCTTTGATTTCTTCTTTCTATATCCTGCCTCTCCTTTCCTTTCTTGATTTCTTCCTTTCTATACCCTGCCTCTCCTTTCCTCTCTTTGATTTCTTCTTTCTATATCCTGCCTTTCCTTTCCTGTGACTTCTTTCCTTTCATTAATTTGTTATATGTATGTAATCTCTTTCACTTTTCCTTCCTCTTACCTTCCCCTCTTGTACTTAATTCTCTTTCTATATCCTGCCTTTCTTTCCTGTGACTTTTTAAACTTTTCATTTATTCTCTCTATATAATTATAATCTCATTCCCTAAACCAGTTCCAATTTCCACTTTTACCACGTGAATGAATTAAGGAGGTAGTACAGTGTTGGTAAATCTGGAGCAACTGATTCCTCCAAACTATTCCAAGCAACAGGTCTATATATACCGTTTATTAGTGTCCATCTGGTATGTGTTCCCTGGCTTACTTTGGAGGAATCACGGCACTCCCTTAATGACCAACACCATGAGTCGATAGGCATAAAAAACCCTAAATCTTCTTCTTCGACAGACAGGACATTTGCCGCCGACAGTACTGCATCCAACAAGTCGCCCCTCTCACCACCCCCCCCCTCTCTCTCTCTCTCACTTTTACTCTGGACCGAATCGAATATACTTACTCCCAGATGCGAGAAATTGTTCAATAACCTGAATATTATTAATTTCTGTCGCTAGGGGTTGATTGCAGATGAAAGGCCAACTGCCAACTCACCAACCCTTCGACTCATTCCAAATTCGTTTCGCCCGCTCACCCAACACCCGTTCATTTCGTTCATATATATATAATATTATAAAATTTTCAAGAGACGCCGAATTTGTAGAGAGAATATATGCAAGTAATTTAAAATGGCTTATTAATAAAGGTTAGAGTAAGTGTTATTGGGACCCTGTGTGTGTGATGTAGTCAGAAAATTGGAAGTAAATGAGCCCTTCAAATATTGCCACGAAACACACACACACACACACACACACACCTATATGGATGGGGTTTGTTTCATGGCATAGTCAGGAGGAATCAGAAGCCTGCCAGTTCCCATATACGATCACAGGGTTCTTAACATTAGTGTTCAAGATAAACCCCACTTTACACTGTCTCTTAAATCACACCTAGAAAGATTAATTTGTTCACAGTTCTTACAGAGATGAGAGAGAGAGAGAGAGAGAGAGAGAGAGAGAGAGAGAGAGAGAGAGAGAGAAAGAGGGGGGGGCAGGGCTACTCTCCCTTCTCTCACGTGTTGTTGTTGTTGTTCTCTTTATCTCTCCTCTTTCTTCCTCTTCTCTCCATTTCTGTCTTCATTATATCTCTCCTCTCCTCTTACTATCCTTCGACCGTATCTCTTTTTTTCTCCTTCCTCCTCTTCCCCTTATTCTGATTATCTTTCTCTCCCTATTCCTCTCTTCTCTCTTTTCCTTAACCTGCAGCAATCCCCTCGTTTACTCCCTCCTCTTCCTCCCTCTCATCTTCTCCCTCCTACCCCCCTCTTTACCTTAGTTTCTCCTCCACTCGTGTTCTTCCACCTACTCCTCCCTTTCATCTTCTCTCCCTCTTCCTCCCCTTTCTCCCCCCCTTAGTGGACATTTAATAAAGTAGTGTTTGACGGGAGGAGGCTAGCCTGGAGATGTATAGAGTAGAGAGAGAGAGAGAGAGAGAGAGAGAGAGAGAGAGAGAGAGAGAGAGAGAGAGCAGCCTGGAGATGTGTGTATGTGAATGTGTGAGAGAGAGAGAGAGAGAGAGAGAGAGAGAGAGAGAGAGAGAGAGAGAGAGAGAGAGAGAGAGAGAGAGAGAGAGAGAGCAGCCTGGAGATGTGTGTGAGAGAGAGAGAGAGAGAGAGAGAGAGAGAGAGAGAGAGAGAGGAAGCAGCCTGGAGATGTATGAGAGAGAGAGAGAGAGAGAGAGAGAGAGAGAGAGAGAGAGAGAGGACAAAGGCTAGGAGATGGAAGGCTACAACACGTTCACTACAATGAAAAGGTGTACTGGTGTGAATTGGTGATGGTGATGATCGGTGAAGGTCGTTGATGGTGAAAATGGTGGTGAAGATGTGTGATGTGGGAGTGGTGGTGAGGGGAGTGAGGTGGGAGTGGTGGTGGAAGAGAGGAAGGTGATGATAGATGGTGAAGGTTGTGTGTTGATGGTTGTTGTTGATGATGGTGAAAATGGTGGTGAAGATGTGTGATGTCTGAGTGTAGTGGTGGTGAGGGGAGTGGTGGTGGAAGAGGAAGGTGATGATGATGGTGAAGGTGTGAGTTGTTGTTGATGATGATGAGGGAAAGTGAGGTGATGATGGTGATGAAAATGAATGTGTGAGGTGGGAGTGGTGGTGAGGTGGGAGTGGTGGTGGATGATGAGGAAAGTGATGATGAGGAAAGTGATAATGATGGTGATGGTTATTGATGATGGTGAAAATGAATGTGTGAGGTGGTGTGGTGGTGGTGGTGAGAAAGTGGGAGAAGTGAGGAGATAATGATGAAGATGTGAGGGTGATAATGAGAGAGGTGAGGTGATAATGAGTGAGATGAGGAAATAATGATGAAGATGTGAGAGTGATAATGAGTGAGGTATGAGGTGATAATGAGTGAGATGAGAAAATGATGATGATGTGAGTGATAATGAGGGAGGTAGAGAGTGATAATGAGGGAGATGAGGAAATGATGATGATGTGAGAGTGATAATGAGGGAGGTGAGGTGATAATGAGTGAGATGAGGAAATGATGAAGATGTGAGAGTGATAATGAGGGAGGTGTGAGGTGATAAGAGTGAGATGAGGAGATGCTTTTCAATTCTCTCTTCCCTTTGTATTCTTGTTTACTTCTTCACTCCTCTTCATTCCCTCTTTCTCATGCGTTCCATAATTATTGTCTCTTCCTTCTATTCTTGTCCACTTCTACTCCTCTTCCTCCATCATCCTCTCTCTCCTCCTCCTCCTCTTCTCTCTTCTCCTCCTCCTTCATCATCCATCTTCTTCTCCTCCTCCTCCTCCTCTTCTTCTCTTCTACTCCTCTTTCCTCATCATCATCTTCTCCTCCTACCTCTTTTCTTCTACTCCTCTTCCTCCACCATCCTCTCTTCTCCTCTCCTCCTCTTCTCTTCTACTCTCTTCCTCCACCATCCTCTTCTTCTCCTCCTCCTCCTCCTCCTCTCTCTTCTCTCCTCTTCTCCATCATCCTCTTCTTCTCCTCCTCCTCTTTTCTTCATACTCCTCTTCCTCCATCCTCTTCTCTCTCCTCCTCCTCCTCCTCTCTTCTTCTAGTCCTAGGTCAGGGCCCTTCATTACTGACCTCCCCTTCTTCTCTCCCCCTTTCCCTCCTCCACTTCCTTTCTACACCCCTTCCCTCCATCTCTTCCTTTTTTGCTCACTTCTCTCCCTTCCTCCTTTCTCACACTTTCCCTCCTCCCTCCCTTCTTTCTACCTCCTTCCCTCCTTCTCTTCCTCTTTGCCTCCCTCCCTCCTTCCCTCCTTTCTCACACTTTCCCTCCATCCCTTCCTTTTCTACCTCCTTCCCTCCTTCTCTTCCTCTTTGTCTCCCTTCTCTCCTTCCCTCCTTTCTCACACTTTCCCTCCTCCCTTCCTTTCTACCTCCTTCCCTCCTTCTCTTCCTCTTTCCCTCCCTCCCGCTCCATCTCTTCCTCTTGCCTCCCTTCTCTCCCTCCCTCCATCTCTTCCTCTTTGCCTCCCTTCTCTCCTTCCCTCCATCTCTTCCTCTTTGCCTCCCTCCTTCCCTCCCTCCATCCATCCCTCCCTCTCTGCCCTCCCTTCCCTTCTTTCTCACACTTTCCCTCCTTCCCTCCCTCCCTTCGCTCACTCAGCCATCACATCACATCACATCACACTTCACATCACATCACACTTCCCTCTCCTCCCATCACATCACATCACACCTTCCCTCCCTCCCATCACATCACACTTCACACTTCACATCACACTTCCCTCCCTCCCATCACATCACACTTCCCTCCCTCCCATCACATCACACTTCACATCACATCACATCACACTTCCCTCCCTCCATCACATCACATCACACTACGCACTAACAAAATTAATACACCTTACACCTACACTATATTATACAAGATATACAAAGGAAATATAAACATGATAAATAGTTAATACACACACACACACACACGTACATACATACACAAACTCATAAGCAGAAACACACACACACACAGGCAGAAATACACACACACACACACACAGGCAGAATACACACACACACACACACACACACAGAATTAAAAGAAAGAATAAAAGAGTGATACATTAGTATTTTGAGCGTGGTGGAGTGAGTGTGTCCCTTCCTTCCCTTCCCTTCCCTCCCCCTTCCCTCTACCGTGCTACTATCTCCCTCATCAAACCTATATTGATCCCGATTACGTGGCTCAGGTCTCCGATAACACACGTCCCCCTTTCCCTGCCCCCTTCCAACCCCCCCCCCCCACTCTCTCAATCCACCCCCACCAGCCCCTTCCCCCCGCTCTTCTCAATCCACCCCCCAGCCCCCTTGCCCCTCCTCCCTCAATCCTGCCCCCTTCCCCCCCCTCCCTCAATCCAGCCCCACCCCCCTTCCCACCCTTCCTTCCCCCTCCCTCTAATCCCCCTCCCTCAATCCACCCTCCAGCCCCCTTCCCCTCAATCCACCCCCACCCCACTTCCTCCCACACCTCCCTTCAATCCACCCCAGCCCCCCTCCCCCCTATCCACCCCCCTAGAGTGAGTGACCTGCCCTAGCCTATACTCCTGGTGGGGGTGGGGGTGGTGGTGGGGTTGGGGGGGGGACACTCAGCTCTGCCCCCCCTTCATCTCATTCCCCTCTCTCTTATTTTCTCATCCCTCTTACCTAGTCTCTCTACTTCCTCTCCTCTCTCTCTCTCTCTCTTCTCTCTCTCTCTCTCTCTCTCTCTTTCGATTCCTCTCCCCGGTTTTTGTCTTTCCCCTTGTTTCTCTTTCCCCTGTTTCTCTTTCCTCTGTTTCTCTCTCCCCTGTTTCTCTCTCCTCTGTTTCTCTCTCCCCTGTTTCACTCTCCCCTGTTTCTCTTTCCCTGTTTCTCTCTCCTCTGTTTCTCTCTCTTCCGTTTCTCTTTCCTCTGTTTCTCTCTCCCTTGTTTCTCTCTCCCTTGTTTCTCTCTTCCCTTGTTTCTCTCTTCCTTGTTTCTCTCTCCCCTTGTTTCTCTCTTCCCTGTTATTTCTCCTTTTTTTTCTCTTCCGTTTCTATTTCCCATTTTTTCTCCCCCTTTTATTTATTTTTTATTAAGTTCTAACACAGGATATAAGCTTCATTAATCCCATTACAGAAGGCAGGGACAAACACCAACACACACACACATCCATCCAGACATACACACACAAACACACACACATCCAGACGCAGGCAGAAACACACACACACACACATCCATCCACACATACACACACAAACACACACACACATCCAGACGCAGGCAGAAACACACACACACACACACATACACAAATACACACACAAACACACACACATCCAGACGCAGGCAGAAACACACACACACACACATCCACACACAAACACACACACACATCCAGACGCAGGCAGAAACACACACACACACACACACACACACATCCATCCACACACACACACACTCGCCAATACATGTAACATATAATATCAGCAGGTACTTACGAGTTAAGTTATGACGATATTGAAGCAGAGATGAGGAATAGAAGGAGCATCACTGTTCACCAACCTTATGTCCCTGTGTCGGTGGGATGGGTAAAGGAAGGAGGGAAGGGAATATTTTGTGGGGGTGTTATTGTGTTGTTACGTTCACAGTGCCTCGAGTTAACCCCTGACTGTGGCCCACTGCAGGGTACAGTACAAATCGACCTTCAACAACACACACCAACAACCACTCTGAAAGGAGATTAGATGCCTCAGATTACACTTACCATGATAACGAAACATTAGAAGGTCATATCAAAGTTTGGTGACCTAGTTTACAGAAATCAGAAGCCCTCCAAATTACCAAAAGAAAGTTCTCTTTAAACAATAATAAGAAAAATACTAATACTAATAATAATATTAATAATAATAATACTAATAATATAATAATAATAATAATAGTAATAGTAATAATAATAATGATAGTAATGTTAATAATAATAATAATAATAATAATAATGATAATGATAATAATAGTAATGATAATAATAATAATAATAATAATAATAATAATAATAATAATAATGATAATAATATATGTATAAAAATAGGTGGAGCAGAGATTTTTTCATGCAACTGTACTCTTCCTGTACTGTATATTATTTCTCTACATAAGCCTACATCATCCTATTCACAAATATTCCCAAGCCTTTCACATATATCTCTCTCAAATCCCATCGTGTACATACAAACAAACATAGGAAAAAAAAAAAAAAAAAAAAAAAAAAAAAAAAAAAAAAACACACACACACACACGCACACACTCACCCATACACATGTTCCTATCACACACACACACACACACACACACACACACACACACATCCATCCAGACACACACACACACACACACACATACAGTCAATCCTACACAGCACACACTCCAACAGCACTCTCTGGAAAACACACACTGATACTCACTCACTCACTCACTCACTCTCACACACACACAGCTCTCTCTCTCTCTCTCTCTCTGGAAAACACACTGATACTCACTCACTCTCACACACACAACTCTCACTGGAAAACACACTGATACTCTCTCTCTCTCTCACTCTCACACACACACACATAGCTCTCTCTGGAAAACACACTGATACTCACTCACTCACTCACTCACTCTCACACACACACAGCTCTCTCTCTCTGGAAAACACACTGATACTCTCTCTCTCTCTCTCTCTCTCTCTCTCTCTCAAAGAATATGCTGTCATTCTATCTATCTATCTATCTAACAATCAGTTATTTTATCCATCCATCTATGCATCTATCTAATTTTCAGCGATGTTTCTATATTTATAACTCCTTAATCTACGCTAAGGATTTTAACAGGAGATCATATTAATATTATCACAAACTAAATTTAGGGTTCTGTTATGCTAGGTTAGGCTAGATTTGATTTTGGTTAGGTTAGGTTCGGTTAGGCTAGATTTGATTTTGGTTAGGTTAGGTTCGGTTAGGCTAGATTTGATTTTGGTTAGGTTAGGTTCGGTTAGGTTAGATTTGATTTTGGTTAGGTTAGGTTCGGTTAGGTTAGATTTGATTTTGGTTACGTTAGGTTCGGTTAGGTTAGATTTGATTTTGGTTAGGTTAGGTTCGGTTAAGCTAGATTTGGTTTTGGTTAGGTTAGGTTCGGTTAGGTTAGATTTGATTTTGGTTAGGTTAGGTTCGGTTAGGTTAGATTTGATTTTGGTTAGGTTAGGTTCGGTTAGGTTAGATTTGATTTTGGTTAGGTTAGGTTCGGTTAGGTTAGATTTGATTTTGGTTAGGTTAGGTTCGGTTAGGTTAGATTTGATTTTGGTTAGGTTAGGTTCGGTTAGGTTAGATTTGATTTTGGTTAGGTTAGGTTCGGTTAGGTTAGATTTGATTTTGGTTAGGTTAGGTTCGGTTAGGTTAGATTTGATTTTGGTTAGGTTAGGTTCGGTTAGGTTAGATTTGATTTTGGTTAGGTTAGGTTCGGTTAGGTTAGATTTGATTTTGGTTAGGTTAGGTTCGGTTAGGTTAGATTTGATTTTGGCTAGGTTAGGTTCGGTTAGGCTAGATTTGATTTTGGTTAGGTTAGGTTCGGTTAGGCTAGATTTGATTTTGGTTAGGTTAGGTTCGGTTAGGTTATATTGGGTTAGCTTATGTTATGGTATGTTATGTTAGATTATATTAGGTTAGATTACGTTATGTTTGATTATGTTACGTTATGTTAGGTTAGGATTGGTTATATTAGGTTAGGCTATGATAGGTTAGGTTAGGCATGGTTAGGTTAGGTTAGGTTATGTTAGGTTAGGTTAGGTTAGGTTAGGTTGGGTTAAGTTGGGTTAGTTTAGGTTATGTTAGGTTAGGTTATGTTATGTTATGTTAGGATTGGTTAGTTTAGGTTATGTAAAGTTAGGTTAGGTTAGGTTTGGTTAGTTTAGGTTATGTTAGGTTGGGTTGGGTTAGGTTATGTTAGGTTGGGTTGGGTTGGGTTAGGTTAGGTTAGGTTAGGTTACGTTCCTCAGAATCACTTCCCTCATCCGACCCCAAGCTGAGTCCCCCCACGCCCCCAGCTGTGTGTCCTACTGTCGCCCACAATTCACTTAAGGGACCCTGTGATGTAGTCAGAAAATTGGAGGTACACGAGTCCTTCAAATATTGCCACGAAACACCACCTAAATGGAAGGGGCATGTTTCGTGGCATAGTCTGGAGGAATCAGAAGCCTCCAATTCTCATACACGTCACAAGGGGGATACTTAGGATACATACATACATTAGAGTGCCTTGATTCCTCCAAAGTATATCAAGAAACAGGATCAGACGAACAAAAATAATGGTGGCCTGTTGCCTGGAATAGTTTAGAGGAATCAGTTGCTCCAGATTTACCACAACAACACCACCACCACCACCCCATGCTGGTTAGAGGAAAGGCTACTTAATATCCCCCTGTTAAATCACCCATTAGGACTCGTTACCCACACACTTATATTGTACGGGTTGGGTCGGTGGTGTTGTGATATGAGAGAGAGAGAGAGAGAGAGAGAGAGATGAGAGAGAGAGAGAGAGAGAGAGAGAGAGAGAGAGAGAGAGAGAGAGAGAGTATGTATGTATGTACAGTATGAGAGAGAGAGAGAGAGAGAATGTATGTACAGTATGAGAGAGAGAGAGAGAGAGTATGTATGTACAGTATGAGAGAGAGAGAGAGAGAGTATGTATGTACAGTATGAGAGAGAGAGAGAGAGAGAGAGAGAGAGAGAGAGAGAGTATGTATGTATGTACAGTATGAGAGAGAGAGAGAGAGAGAGAGAGAGAGAGAATGTATGTACAGTATGAGAGAGAGAGAGAGAGAGAGAGAGAGAGAGAGAGAGAGAGAGACCTTGCATAGTGGTACGATAGAGGGGAATTAGAAGGCGACTGATTCCTCCACACTATGCAGCAAAACAGATTCACCCCTCAGCGGATATTGGTATTGTCTGTTTCATGGCATCTATTGAAGGAATCATTATTTGCCTTGAGTCAACAATGGGTGAAATCTGCACAGTAATGCCACGTCAGTATAAACCATGATTAAATTAGGACCCTATGATCGTGTATAAACAACATTGGAGGCTTCTGATTCCTCCTGACCATGCCACGAAACAAGCCCCTTCCATTTATAGGTGGTGTTTCGTGGCAATGATTGAAGGACTCATTTATCTCCAATATTCTGACTACATCACAGCGTCGCCAAAACTCCATACGATATTCATGATGACTTCAAAGTTGACTTAACACTTTCCTGGATTTGCCTCCGAGAAATCCAGGATGTTGTTGTTGTTGTTGTTGTTGTTGTTCCTCAGGATGTTTGTTACTTTAGGTAGAAAATTATACGAGGCTAAAACCAGACAAATTTTTAGATGTGGATACAAATTATATCTTACATTTAATTAAAGAGGGAAATTTTGTGTTGGTAATTCTGGAGCAACTGAATCCTCCAAACTATTCCAAGCAACAGAACACCATTATTTTTGCTCTTCTGGTCCTGTGTGTTTCCTAGCATACTTTGGAGGAATCAAGGTACTTCCAATGTACCAAAAAAGAATTACAACCTTAATGACACATGTAATAAAAACAAACTAGTTGTACAGTTGGGGAATAATGTATCTGAACACTGTTGGTAGCTTCTGGCAACAGCCCCATAAGTAAACACCTCAGTGAGAGAAAGTATTTATGAATTAAATGATAACTTTTATTTCACTGTCTGTGGTTGGTCAAAGTCTTCCAATATCAGTTATCGTTATGTCGTAATGGATAAATTTTGTCTATTGCTATCGTGTTTATCCCTGGCATTGTTACCAGAAGCCGCCAACGGTGTTCAGATACTTTGTTCCCCAACTGTACATTGACATCTGCAAGTATAATTTATGACATCATTGGACAAGACTTTTGATTAGGTCTGTACGGTGCATTCCACAGCCATAGTAACTGGTATGTCATTTCCCTCACACAGCCATAGTAACTCGTGTGTCAATTACCTCACGTCGATATCTCCAAGTCGTGATACACAGTAGGCTACAGTCACACAAAAAATAGAACATAGCCTATCAGGGACTACTAAGATATTTAACACCACCATGTATGTTCTCTTTCATGATATTTCTGCAATTCTTTAACATATATTTACTCATGTTAGTTAATATCCCACTATGTATCAAATAACTTCATGGCCTTTAGCGGCAACGTTCCCCACAGTGTTAGGGCTTGTACTAAAGGTAAATAAAGAACTTAACAAAACAGAAAACATCACTACCTAACACCACCACTGCCTCTAACCAACACCACTACCTCTAACCAACACCAGTACCACCTCTAACCAACACCACTACCACTACCTAACACCACCACCACCTCTAACCAACACCAGTACCACCTCTAACCAACACCACCACCTCTAACCAACACCAGTACCACCTCTAACCAACACCACCACCAACACTAACCAACACCACCACCACCACCACTAACCAACACCACCACCACCACCACCACCACCACCACCACCATCAACAACATTAGAACAACCACAACACTACCATCACCACAATCATCACTTCTCCCTACCACCACCACCACCACCACCATACACCACAACCACAACTATTCTCCTCCTAATTCTTCCATCACCACCACTACTACCAACATTCTACCACAACTTAGCCTACCTTAATTAAGCCTAACCTGATTTAGCGTAACCAAAATCTAACAGAATTCAATCTAAGTCAGTCCCTACTACAGATTGGATTAGAGTTAAGGGGGTAATTCACTTTTGTTACATTGGAGTGCCTTAATTCCTCCAAAGTATGCCAGGAAACATAACCACAAGTAGCAAAAATAATTATGAGTTCTGTTGCTCGGAATAGTTTGGAGGATTCAGTTGTTCCAGATTTACAAACACAAAATTCTCCCATTAAATTAAAGGAGTTAGAAGTTGTAGGCAAAGTGAAGGCAAATGATTCCTCCAAACATGTAGTCGTAGGAAACAGATTACTTACGACCTCAGGGCTTGGGTGGTATAATTATTATGTATGGTTTGTGGAAGTTGGAGGAATCAATAGACTCCAATTCAACAATAACATTCTCTTTTTTTTAACGTATGTGAAATAAAAAATGAAGGCTCCTAACTCCTCCAAACCAGGCCACGAAACATACTCCCCTATACTCCCCATTTGTGTGTGTTGCATTGTGGCACACTTTGGAGGAACCAGTGGCCTCCAGTTTACCGACAAATCCTAAATAACCCCCTCATCCCCTAAGTAAATGAGTTTGAGTAAAGCTTCTGTCAATACCGACCATCGTTTGACAAGGTGGGTTTTTTTTTGTGCTCGTCTGTACACAGGGTCAAGGACTTAATTGTCTCCAAGTAAACATTCCATCCACCCTTACCTTAATTCCCCACTGGCCTACCTCCCTTCACTCTCTTGTCCTCCCAGCCTACCTCCCTTCACTTCCCTTCTCCTCCCAGCCTACCTCCCTTCTCCTCCCAGCCTACCTCCCTTCATTCTCTTGTCCTGCCAGCCTACCTCCCTTCACCTCACTTCTCCCAGCCTACCTCCCTTACCTCTCAGCCTACCTCCCTTCACCTCTCAGCCTACCTTCCTTCACCTCATTTCTCCTCCCAGCCTACCTCCCTTCACCTCTCAGCCTACCTTCCTTCACCTCATTTCTCCTCCCAGCCTACTTCCCTTCACCTAACTTGTCCTCCCAGCCTACCTCCCTTTACCTCACTTCTCCTCCCAGCCTACCTCCCTTACCTCCCGGCATACCTCCCTTCACCTCTCAGCCTACCTCCCTTCACCTCAGTCAGTCTGCTTCCATTCCTCACCTCATCTCACTTCACTCACTCAGCTTCCATTCCTCACCTCATTTCACTCACTTCCTCTCCCTATTTACTACTCACTCGAAGCTACGCCGGATACACACACACACACAGATAAGCACTTGTGAGTGAAACGTCCCATATACAAAAATATTACTAGTATCAACAAAGGTGTATTACGACGTGTATTTGTGTAAGAGAGAGAGAGAGAGAGAGAGAGAGAGAGAGAGAGAGTATGTGTGTGTGTGTGTGTGTATGCAGAGAGAGAGAGAGAGAGAGAGAGAGAGAGAGAGAGAGAGAGAGAGAGAGAGAGAGTGTGTGTGTGTATGCAGGAGAGAGAGAGAGAGAGAGAGAGAGAGAGAGAGAGAGAGAGAGAGTATGTGTGTATATGTACAATTTATTGAACACTGGCTGGTTTATGGGTGTTTGTGTGTACTGCATGGGGTGAGGGATGGTAGGCGTGGTAGGCTGGACGTATACTCTATATCTAACTTCATAATATTGCCTATTTCATTTTTAACTGCAAAATTTATTCACAAAACGATGTGATTCCAGGGAGATTATTTTGTTAGTGAACTGGAAGGGAATAGAGAAATTGAGTGTAAAGTAGAGAGAGAGAGAGAGAGAGAGAGAGAGAGAGAGAGAGAGAGAGAGAGAGAGAGAGAGAGAGAGGCGGGGGGAGGGAGGTCTCTGATTCCTCCAAACTGCAACACGAAACTACAGATACCCTATTAATAGTACATACATACACTATTGTACCATTGAGTGCGTCTGTTTTCTAGCGAAGATTGGAGGAATCAGAGACCTTACTTACATTTCACCAACATAAGAATCTCCCCTTAAATAATATCCCCCAGTTAAAGTGTAGATATATTCTTTACACCTTTCAATCACACTTCATGGAACCAACATAAGAATCTCCCCTTAAATAATATCCCCCAGTTAAAGTGTAGATATATTCTTTACACCTTTCAATCACACTTCATGTAGAGAATTCAAGGGACTTATTATTATGATGCAGCCTCGTTACATGCTATAGCCTACAGTAGCCTACTATAAATATCTCCAAACTTAACTACGAAACAAACTCCTTCACTATAGTTGCCGTTTTGTGGCACATTATGGAGGAATCAACAGCCTCTGTGGTGAAATGACATAATTCAGTGTAATCCAAAGAGCAATTATTTGAACACACACACACACACACACACACACACACACAGTTTCTCAAAATCCGTCGGTCGTCAATCAAAAGGTTTTTTTCTAAGCACGATACCGTTACTAATCACTGTTTCATAATCATCTTTCTTGAATAGAGAAAAATAGAAAGATTTAAGGGAAGAAACCTGTTATGGCCAAATTGGAGCACACGTAGCCCTCCAAACTCTATCATAAAACACGTCTCTACAGTCTTATGTGGAGGAATTCTGTTGCTTGGGATATCTTGGAGGAATCAGAGCCTCCGAATTTCCCACAACAGGTTACTTCCCTTTGATGAGAACTTTCTCTTATCATGATGCACCTTACAGTAACTCCCGTTCAATATTGCACACTATTAATCTACAACATAATTATTAACATCTAGATTACACATATTACACTTTCTGACATTTTAAAAAACACACCGCTACGCTACAAGTGATATTAAGAGTGTGTGTGTCCAAGGTATTCACACAATGACACATTCCAAAACAACAACAACAGTTAATGCTCAGGCCATAATAATAATAATAACAATAATAATAATAACAATAATAATAATAATAATAATAATAACCAACCTAGAGCACTGAAGGAAAGGCAGTCACTAGTGTAGATAACAACCAACAAGTGTCGGGTTTCCACTGTCGGCACCAAATCACGTCTGTCACCAAACGTTCCAATGAGCACATGTATCCACACTGCCCTCTACTGACTGCCTCGTGCTCACTACCACCCTCACGCACTTCACTCGGCGCAGATATCTCCCTGATTCTCCCAGCCTCTTGCTTCCATGTCTCGTATTTGGGACTTTTAACCACTGCACAGGGAGAAAATCACAACTTAATTCATATACAGAGTAAGTTAGTGAAGGCAAGACAAACATTTTGGGGTTTAAACTCAAATTATTTTATCTTTTCATTATCATCTGGCAGCATTTATTGGTTCCGCCTCCATGTCCTTTCAAGCTCCACCCATCGCCCTTTTTAGCCACGCCCATTTACCCTTCCAAACCCCGCCCTATTGCCTTCACACGTTACGCCCACACTCTATCACACAGTTTGATCACGCCCATAGTTGATATCCCAAACATGAACCAATATATAGTTTGCTTGATGTCTTTTCAGCGACACACACAATGTTTTTATTACAATGTTATCTCAAGTTTTTTTGTTTTGTTTTTTCATATTGATAGCACAATCATTACAATAATGCTTCGGTAGAAGAGTTTAGAAACTGAAACTTGAGCGGGAGTTTAGTTGCAAGGCGTTTTATTTTTCATGTACATTATCCAAATTATTTAACGACTGTGAACACATATATAGTGAAAAATATATCTTTTATCACACACCCGCTGGTTTTTCATTATCAATTACGAGTGATATTCAATTAATATATATTCCATCTAATATTATACACATTGCGGGAGAATATGGGCCATTATAGAACCACTGCCACAAAAGGTAAACAAAGATCAGCTGACGGACCAGTGATGCCAAGTATGGTGAATTTTTCCTAGACATGGAAAATTAGAGGTACCAATGGGGAAATTATAGATTGTTCAAAAGTAAATGGGGAAAACTTCTACCAGACGAAATATCAAGAAAATGGTAAATATACGACTATCTTCAAGAATAAACAGGAAATTGTTGAGAGTAAAAATGGAAATTGATGGTAAATAGCGAAAATGGTGGTAAATAAACAACACTGCAATATTCAGAAGCTTCATATTTTGCTGATAACACTAGAATCAATTAAGAAACAAATATCTAGTGTTGAAGATGCAAGCTACCTAAAATAAGCAAGACCTTGATCGGATTCTGGAATGGGCAGCAGAGAATAACATGGCCTTAAACGGGGATACGTTTGAGCTGCTAAGATATATGGTATACCCATAAAGAGGAAATTGCCGCATTCACCTACCAAGGCGATGTCCAAATTAGTCTTCTCAGCCAAGAACATGTGCGGGACTTATAATTAGGCATATACATAAGCCGGGATGCCACTTTTACCCATCACTATGCTAGGATTACAGAAACAACAAGAAGAATGTGCGGGTGGATTCTCAAAACCTACAGCACACGGTAACAGGAGTGCATGATCACCCTATGGAAAACCCTAGTGCTTCCAAGGATAGAGTAGCCTACTGCTGCCAGCTGTGGTCACCCTACAAAACTATGGACATTGTCAGTGTGGAAGTTCCTCAGCGTACTGTTACCAGCAAATTTCAGGATGTACAGCACTTGAATTACTGGGAAAGACTTCAACATCTCAAGCTCTACGGTATGCAGAGAAGAGAGAGATACATTGGTATTCATGTGTGGAAGGTGTTTGAATGATATGTGCCAAACATGAGTATCCAGGCCAACTACAGCATACGAATAAGAGGAAGACTCTGTAATGTGGAAAGCATCAGTGGCACATCACAAAGAATACGGACTATTAAATACAACACCTTTACACATAATGGGGCCAGACTCTTCAACTGTGTACCGCGAGAGCTAAGAGATATCACCAAGGTTCCTCTGTAATCTTTCAAGAGGAAACTTAACAAATGGTTGGCTGGATTACCTGACCAGCCACCAACACCACCAGGCTACTCTCACTACCACCACAACACTGACGAGAGAGAGGGTCATTTGAAGACAGAATTCCACAAAGTATCACAAAGTATAAGTAAGTAAGTATCTTGAAGAGTAAGCATGGAATTTTTAAGGTATAGTGAAAATTGATGGTAAAGATGGGGAAATATCAAGAAAATGGTAAATAAAATACTATCTTGAAGAATAAGCAGGGAAAATTTGAGTGTAAATAAGGGGAAAATGATGATAAATACACGACTATCTTGTTGGAGTAAACAGGGAATTTCTTTGGTAATTAAGGGAAAATTTCTGATGTTGAATTTGGGGTAAATTCGTCAGCAGACCTGGCAACACTGATCTGAGTCTGAGGAAGGCAAGGATGATACCGATAACTTAACTTTGGAATATCTAGGTAGGCTACAGTATTTTAAGGGGGTGCGGGAATAGGGGGACAGGCTTTGGGGGGTTTAGGGGGGGTGCGGGTTTTTTGATGGGGTGCGGGAATAGGGGGACAGGCTTGGGGGGGCTTTAGGGGGGGTGCGGGTTTTTTGATGGGGTGCGGGAATAGGGGGACAGGCTTAGGGGGGTTTAGGGGGGGTGCGGGTTTTTTGATGGGGTGCGGAAGTAGGGGGACAGGCTTTGGGGGGTTTATGGGGGGTGCGAGTTTTTTGATGGGGTGCGGAAGTAGGGGGACAGGCTTTGGGGGGTTTAGGGGGGGTGCGGGTTTTTTGATAGGGTGCGAGAGTAGGGGGACAGGCTTGGGGGGGGGGTTAGGGGGGTGCGGGAATAGGGGACAGGATTTCTACACCCCCTCCCCAAGCCTGTCCTCCTATTCCCGCACCCATAACCCCCCCCCCCAAGCCTGTCCCCTACTACCGCACCCCCTTAATGCTCTATAACCAACAATTTCAGTAAATATTGAAAGAATTGCCGTTATCGCGGTTTTTCTACCTTCATTACCCACTTATTTAGACCATGCTAAGACTATTTTATTCTATGGCATTTCCTCCACAAATGCCCCAATTCCAAGATATTCAAATGGGGCATTTTGAAATTAGCCTGACCTTACCTAACCTAACCTAACCTAACCTAACCTAACCTAACCTAACCTAACCTAACCTAACCTAGACCACAGCAGACTACGGGGACCTAACCTGGGCAAGCTACCGGGACCTAACCTGGGCAAGCTACCGGGAACTAACTGTGGTAAAGTACCAGGACCTGACCAGGGCAAAATACGCTATTTATGGAAAGAATTGTCGTTTTGTAGCAATGTTGCCAGATCCGGCTAGGTCCCAGTATTTTGCCCAGATTAGGTCCCGGTAGTCTGCTGTGGTCTAGGTAAGGTTAGGTAAGGTCAAGTAAGGTCAGGCTAATTTCAAAATACCCCATTTGAATATGCCCTATCTCGGATATGCTGAGGAAATGCCATAGAAGAAAATAGTCTTAGAATGGTCTAAATAAGTGGGTAATGAAGGTAGAAAAACCGTACGCGATAACGGCAATTCTTTCAATATTTACCCAAAAAACTGGGACCTAGCCGGATCTGGCAACCCTACTTCTCATATTATTTAAATGGTAATGGAATAGACATTATCCTGTGTAAATAATATATCTCTTAAGTTAGTTGGGACAGAGTTCTCGTAAAGAAGTATCCTTACTTTATTTGATATTTATTACAGACGGTGTATTTATTTCAGAACGTGACAATGAGACGAACGTATTGGCAAAGCATTTGACGTTAAGTTAGTTGGGACAGCTCTTGTAAAGAATTATTCGTACTTTATTTGATACCTAATTTATATAGATGGTGTATTTATTTCAGGACGTGATGATGAGACGAACGTATTGTCAAAGCAGTTTATGTTACGATGTTGAGCTTCATCTTTGAGTTGCTGGGTGGTCTGTGGTACTCCCTGATAGCTATGTTTGGCTTCGGCACATCTCAGCCCGCTCTCACAAACAATCTTGAGGTGTTTGTGAGAGCCAACACAGGAGAAAAGGTCTGTAGGTTTTTTCGTCAACTGTGGCCCAGAGTTACTGGTATCTCTTTTATTGTACTGGTAAATTTTCAGATTCCTATATGCCATTAATTCCCCCATATCATTCCATATGTTTTTCTGAACTCTTTGTTGACAAGACCCTGTGTTTCTGTTCTGTTGAGAGAAGACCTTTAAATGTTTAGGAGTTAACTAGAGACTTGTTTGCAGGTAACAGTGAGTCTGGACCCATGCTGGACAGTGGCACAAGTGAAGGCCACCCTTGCTCCCAAGCTCAACACGCCTATCCAAGATTTACGCATTATTTTTGCCGGAAAAGAGTTGCTTGATGATCTTGTGATTCATCAGTGTGACCTGGGGAACCACAGCTTCCTGCATGCTGTTCGTGTAGTAGCAGGAGACAAAACCGTGGGGGCCAAAACCTCCTCTGTCTCTATTCCCAGTACTAGTATTCTCCATGTAAATGAGACTTCAACCATCGTACAAAATTCTGAGACTGCTAAGGTACTGTATTTGCCAGTTATGATAGATTTACTATAATTAACTTTCAAACCTTGTATACTTGTAAAACTTGATAAAAAACAGAAATGTTTTCACTCATTTGATATGTACAGTCGGCAAAAGAAGTTTCGTTACCATCCTTTTAACAATGTGATGTAATGTTGGTAGGCCTGACTGGTGAGTCAGGTGTGGCGCGAGCATGGAGGTAGTATAGGTGGAGTCGCCATGGCTCACTAATCCAGGGGAGTAAAGTGAAGCCGCCGAACTGTCATTTTCGGCGCCTTCAATATGACGGACACCAAGATATGTTTCAGTAACAGTGGACTTCTGACTTGACATGCAAAGGTATGCGCCATCTTGAAGGCGCCGGAAATGACAGATTGGTGGCTTCACAAATCAGGTGCTACTGGCGCCTCCACCTATACTACCTCCATGGGCGCGAGTGTCATATATACCTCTGTCACCCTCCCAGACCCCTCAGTGTCTAATGGTCAGGCAAGTATGAATGACGTACTTTTACCCAGTGCTACTTTTTCTGGGTATTTCAAGGTTATTCCTGTTCTAAAATACTCAAACGTATTTCTTTATGTTTAATGATGAATAGTTAAATAGTAATAGTTCTTGAACACTCAAAATTTAATTTAAAATCAGTTAAACTTTTGATATAAAAAGAAAGGGAATGCCTTGTGCTAAATTGTCATTGCCGCGGCCTGTGAGGCACAGCTGCTCAGACGGCGGAGTACCAACCCTGCCGCGCTTATCCAGGTTAAAATTAACGTAGGGGTGGTAACGAAACTTTTTTTGCCGACTGTACAGTATTCTATTGGTTAAGTTACTTATTGTTTACAGTATATGCATACTGGTACATTAATACCAGTATATAAAGGAGGTGATTGACCAGGAAAAGAAGACTATACATTAGGACTTTGATCTTGATTTATTATAGTTGTTACACTTTGAGGTATTTCAGTCCTTTTCATTAGACATAACAAAATATAAACAGTGTGAGCTTTAATAATATAAAGAGTTAAGATAACTTAAACATTTTCAGACTGCTGAATTACCTGTTAGCCAAACTCCAAATACGCCACATCAGCTCAAAGCCTCAGGTAACACACTCAGTACTAATGATCCAGGAGTGAATGATGTCGTCCAATCATCTTCTTCCTCACCTTCTGTTACAAGGCCAACAAACAATGAAGGAAGGAGACTACTGTGTGATGCATCTACCGTCATCACGATACAGATGACTGAAGCAGAGCAGAAAGCCATTCGAGATCTCAAGGTGATTGCCGTCTTTTATAACAAGAGACTTATAATAATGAAATAACTTGGATCACATTCCATTCATGATGGAGATAGAGAAAGGAGACAGCAAGCTTTGAAGGAAGGACAAGTATATGAGAAATATTTGAAAAGATAAAAGGTTTTAACTTAGGTGCGATAGAGTGTAAAATCCTGTAAGTATTGCCACTATCACACTGAGCAGTATTCATCTTCAGGGATCTCATGATGAAATTTCTGATTTGTATACAGTCCTATTTGTACAGAAATGTGTTGCTGTATATTATAAAGATAGAAATAAAACCGTAATATCCCATCTTAGTGTGTGTATAGCTAGCATAAGATACTGAAAAATCATCTAATATTTTGTATTTTGGTAACCACACTATCCATATCCATATGTAGGACTGTTAACTCCCTCAACTTCAAATATAAGTAATCTGAAAATTCATATTTTTATAGATAATTACCTTTTTTGGATGAAATTAAAAGCTAGACAGTATATACTGTATGTATCATATTCTATCTTGATTGCAATTTAGTGTTACTATGTACTACAATGTTCTGTAGGATTTATACAGATAGAAATAAACACCAAATTGGTTTTTATATTATAGATGGGCTGCATACTATTATTTTATTTATTATATAAAATTTGCAGAGTTTTGATAGTGAGGGGGAGCGTCCACACTTCTACGTGTATTGTGTCCGTCCCTGTAACTCAGTCCAGGTTGGGAAGCTTCGTGTGCGCTGTGCAGAGTGCAAACAAGGGGCACTCACCCTCCATCGAGATCCATGCAACTGGCAAGATGTTCTTAACCCACACCAGGTTAGCATTGCTATATAAAATTTAATTCTTTTTTGGCTCATACCATACTGTACAGTCGGGGCACATAGTCCTTGAACAGACTTCTCTTTACAACCTGGTCAAGGACTATATACCACGACTGTACCTACAGTACATATACCAAACATTTTCATGTCTACTATCCATATCTCAACCAAATATATATGAGAGGCACTTTACAAATGCTCAAAGTGGTTACTGTCAGTGCTGATTGTAAGCTAATCTGCTGTGCTTTAATTATACTGTAGGATAAATAGCACTCTTTCTTCACTTTGGTCTAGAAATGCTGTTTCCATCTCTTGATTTCACAAGATCACAGATCATGGTTTGTTTATATTACTCCCCTGCCTTTTGCACAGTGCCCATCAGTTCAGCAACTGTAATGCTTTTCTCTGCAGATCAGTGCCACATGTGAAACAGTTGGATGTGGTGGCAGTGAAGCAGAGTTCTTTTTCAAGTGCCGAGGCCATGAGACCAGTGGTGAGGACGACACATCTGTTGCACTGTACCTGGTGCGTGCCAACCTCCCTGCAGTTACCTGTCTAGCTTGCTCAGATGTCTCATCACCAGTTGTTGTGTTTGAGTGCCTTGATGCCCATGTCATGTGTCTTGACTGTTTTGTCACATATTGCATATCTAGACTCAATGAGAGGCAGTTTCACCAGGATTCTCAGCTAGGTTACACCCTCTCCTGTCCAATTGGGTGTGCAGGTTCACTAATCCGGGAGGTTCATCATTTCAAACTGATGGGAGACAACCACTATGACCGATACCAGAGATGGGGTACAGAGGAAGCTGTGTTGGCAGCTGGGGGTGTCCTGTGCCCCTATCCAGGGTGTGGACAGGGCATTATTCCAGACCAGGATTGTCGTCGTGTTGTGTGTGTCGGTGGATGTGGGTATGTCTTCTGTAGGCTTTGTCTGCAAGGCTACCACATTGGTGAGTGCCACCCAGATGATGGTACTGGACCAAATATTATTGAAGGTAATGGAGGGATGTTCTCAGTTGACCCCTCTAGAGCAGCTGGGGCAAGGTGGGATGAGGCCACATCGCTGGCCATACGAGTGACCACCAAACCCTGCCCCAAATGTCGTACCCCTACTGAACGTGATGGTGGCTGCATGCATATGGTGTGTACCCGTGCTTCCTGTAACTTCCACTGGTGTTGGGTGTGTCAGACTGAATGGACAAGGGAATGTATGGGAGCTCACTGGTTCGGGTAGATTTGTACACAAAATTTTCTTAATACAGTACTTGGCCTTGATGTGCAAGTCACTTAGGCAACACCAATTAATATTCCTCCTTCAGGATACAGAGGGTAGCTGTTTCACTAACACCATGATTAAATTACTCATATTATAATCAAGTACAAATAAATACCATCGAGGGGTTATTTATATATTTCCCATGTTACAGTAATTTTCAGTTGTGGTGTGTTTAGGGATATAAATAATTCAGTCATCTAACCTCAGGAATATTATACTGTACAGAGTAGGAAGTATGTTGCTTCAGCCTAAGATTGCTCAAAAATTATATACTGTATATAGAACACAAGGCAGCCAAGAAATTCATTCCAAGCAAATTATTAAATCAATACTGCTAACTTTATTCTTTGAAGCTTTACAGTAGGGAGTGGCCATGGTACAATAACATCCAGATCACATAATACTTAATGATGTGTTCTTTTTTTGCAGTCAATATAATATCTACAGAAATCTGGCCCATCCTGCACTTACGGACCCTGTGATCGTGTATGAAAATTGGAGGCTATTGATTCCTCCTGATCATGCCACGAAATAAACTCCTTCCATATAGGTGTGTGTGTTTCGTGGCAATATTTGAAGGACTCGCTTATCTCCAATTTTCCGACATCATCACATGGTCCCTTAAAAGATTTTGATGCCAAGTGCAATTTTAGTCAATTAATTTCAGCACTAAAAATACTACTATACTCCTTGCACCCTGCCTTCCTTGCTTTTCCTTCAAAGTTTCCAAATTTTATGAATCCGGCATTGACAATGATCATTACAGTGGCTGCAAGTATGAAGTCATCGTATTTGTCAACGTCTTTGGCAGATATGGTACTGAAAGTCAACCCTGCAATCGTGTGCAATAATTTATTTATTATTATTTTTTATTTTTTATTTATTTACCTTTAGTACAAGCCCCAACACTGTGGGGAACGTTGCCGCTAAAGGTCATAAAGTTATTTGATACATGGTGGGATATTAATATGAGTAAATATGAGTTTGTTCTTTACCATATTTCTTGATGGTGCTGGAAACTATTTCTACCATATATATATATATACACTTGAACAGTACTTTATTTTGCGTGTAAATAAAGATTGTGTATAGGACAAATGTGTTACTTTACTCCCTTTAGATTTTACATAAGTTACTGGTAAGTAAAGAACGAAATAAGCTGACTGTGTGAGAGAAAACGACTGTAAAGATTGTATTAAAGGTGGACTAGTTTATACATACGTCGCAGGCAACACAAAGCATCTTAGAGTGTGTACATTCACGAGCATTAATAAGTATACAGTCTTAATTGGTCGAAGCTTTGAACAATCCAATTCATCAGCCAGGTCATTTTAATAGGGATAATATCGTGCATTTATTTACTGTCTAGGTATTCGAAGCACACCTGAATACTTACTTATTGGTGCTCGTGAATGTAGGCTACTTGTTGGTATGTTTGCAAGACTGACCTCTCCATATATATAGTGTTTCAGGCTCATTCCCAAGCAGTGAGTGGTTTGGCTATTCTATTTGTATGAGCTTATATTATGATTTCGAAGCAGTGCCGTACGTGTCAGATCCTTGCTATGAATGAACGCTTGCCCAAATATTATTTACTCAAGGTGGTAATTCTTTTTTGGTACAGTCGGTCTCAGGAATTTGTACACAGAGTATTAGTTGAAATGGGTCTTTATTCTGCACATTCTGTAGGCATTGTTCTGCTGACTGATTCAAGTATTACCCCAAATAGCTGACTGGTTCAAGTATTACCCCAAATAGCATTAGGCTACTAGAAAAGTTTGGTGTCGGGAAATTACTGTACTGGATGATTCAATTGCTCCAGAAAACCCACACAAAATAAAAGTAAATAAATAAATAAAAAGTAAATACATAATAACACATGGTTATGAAAATAAAGTCTTGAATCATTCGTTCTGGGAAAAGGTTGGAGAAATAATCAGAAGCCTAATTCAAATCTACTGAAAGTGTAATTTAGCCTAGGTTTAAAATGCTTGATGTTAAGTCGTCTTTAGTTAGTGGTGGTAACATTCTATCTATTAAATCTATCTATTTATCGTATTCTCATCCTTGATATCTGTACCACTTAATCACTTTTTCCTACCACTCACTCTCTCTCTCACTCACTCACTCACTCACTCACTCTCTCTCTCTCTCTCTCTCTCTCTCTCTCTCTCTCTCTCTCCTTATAATTGCTGCAAACGGACTCACTGGTAGAAAAACAAAATAAAAACAAAAAAACCGTCCCACACTCGAGAATGTACCTTGAGTTGGCAGGCTGGCACAGACATATACAAAGTCATTATAATTATAGACGTAATGGATGGAGAGGGAATTAAGGGATCCTGTGATGTAGTCAGAAAATCTAGAGGTAAATGAGTCCTTCAAATATTGCCACGAAACACCACCTATAATGGAAGGGGCTTGTTTCGTGGCATAGTTAGGAGGAATCAGAAGCCTCCAACAATTTCCATACACGATCACAGGGTCCTTAAGGGAATAATTATCCTCTTTTTGGTAAGGCTACTGATCCCTCTTACCTATGACAGGAAACAGATGACCTTATAATTAATGCTACTATTAGGAGATCTGCTTCGTGCATAGTTTGGAGGACACAGAGACCAATCTAATTCACCAATAAGAGAATCTCCCCCCACCCCCCCCCCTCCTCCTGAATTAACACCTTGGCCACCAAAACAAATAATTAAATCTCGTTGGACCAATTAATTTCATACGTATCCTTTTGGAATAATATCTCAGAGTGGGTCAAGGTAAAAATATGTGTTGATCTAGACTCCTGATAAATTATTCTCTCAGTTCTGGGTGTATTTCAGTCA
>JAWQEG010005407.1:0-2500 GCA_033782935.1 Petrolisthes cinctipes | reverse complement strand
ACACACATTTACACACTCACTACTACACACATTATTACACACACTGAACACAGAGCAACATTTACTAAGGAAAGAATGTAAGTACGGGACCAAGCCTTTCCCACACACACAAACACACACACACACACACACATTAGCTAAATTACCAAGAGAGGGATCAGTATTCGAACCTCATCACTTCAACATTGGGTTCACACACTCACTATTGTTGGAAGGAGCAAGCCAAGTTAACGAGGAGGCGAGGTCACTAGGTCAGCATCAACACTTAATTAAGGTGGTAATTCTTTTTTGTTACATTGGAGTGCCTTGATTCCTCCAAAATATGCCAGGAAACAGGACCAGAAGAGCAAAAATAATAGAGATATGTTGCTTGGAATTGTTTGGAGGATTCAGTTGCTCCAGATTTACCAACACAAAACTTCCCCCTTAAGCAGCATTCGTAGTCAGTGCTCGGGTATAATCTACTAAAAAAAAATAGTTACTCTCACAGGTGTTGGCTTTGGTATGATGGTGATGATATTATCTTGCTGGAAGGACGAAAGAAGAAGAAAAATATAACACACACACACACACACACACACCACACACACACACACACACACACACACCACACACACACACACACACACACACACACACACACACACACACACACAAACACACACACACATACACACACACACGTACAGTTGCGGACATAATAAGTGTTGAGGTCTTTTTAAAGCTATGCAAGAAATATCATCGTTGGTGTTGATTGGGTTTGGTGTGACAGTGGTGATGTTGTTGTTGTCTGGCTGGAAGGACGAAGGAAAAAAACACACGTACATACAGTTGCGGAGATAATAAGTGTTCAGGTCTTATCATATCTGCTAGAACTCTTGCCAAACCTTCCTTAGTGTATGTGAATTAAAGTGTTTTTGCTCCAAGACTGAAGAAGTGAAGTAGTCGAACCTAAAAGGAAACCAACCAACCAACATGTGGATTGGTAAGTACCCATTTTGTCATTTTACATATTATTTTATTCTTGATTTTCCTGTCTGGGAACTAAAGGGTGGTTTGTCCCAGATCATTTATGAAGGTTAAGGGGAGATTCTCTTGTTGGTGAATTATAAGGTTTCTGATTCCTCCAAACTATGCCACGAAACAGATCCCCTATAAGTCTTTTTGTTTCCTGGTATAGTTTGGAGGAATCAGTAGCCTCCCAATAAATTTACCAACATGAGATTCTCCCCTTAAAGAGAGAACCTCATTTTGATATATTGTAGGGTCACTGATTCCTCCAAACTATCCCTCCCTTGAAACATATCACCTCATCTGGCGAACGGATTACACACATTGAATATACTACACACACTACAACACACACTTCTACACACACGTATTCCACACAGTACTGCACACACACACTACAACACACACTTCTACACACACGTATTCCACAGCAGTACTGCACACACACACTACAACACACACTTCTACACACACGTATTCCACACAATACTACACACACTACAACATACAGTACTATACACACTACAACACACATTTCTACAAACATACACACACTACTGTCCTACACACACAGTACTTACACACGTATTCCACACATACACACACTACTACACACATATACACACACAGTACTACACATTCACTACTACACACACTTCTACGCACACTACAACACACAGTACTACACACATAATTATACACACTCACTACTACACACATTATTACACACACTGAACACAGAGCAACATTTACTAAGGAAAGAATGTACGGGACCAAGCCTTTCCCACACCCAGACAACTTTGATCCCCTGATTAATGGGTACAGGACACACACACACACACACACACACACACACACACACACACACACACACACACACACACACACACACACACACACACAAAACTCAGCAGCTGACGAATCACAAGTCCTCCTGGCAGTTGACCAATCAGGGGACCTTCACACTGCAGGGACCCAGAGAACCCGGTGCCCTGTAAAAGTCGTGTTGTGAAGTACCTCGTTAGGGAAGACTCTCACTGAGCCCGGAGCCACCAACTTAAAGAGAGAGGTCCTCAAATACGATGTGTGTGTGTGTTTTTTTTTTTTTTCCCCCTTTCACCTCCCCTCCTGCCTTCCCTTTCCTTTCTTTCCCTCTCTAACACGCCCCAATGTTAATAGCTGTGCCTTTACATCCTCTATGGTAACCTGGGTACATACTTCCACCTTCATCAAAGATTCCAATGCAACAAGGACAGCTAAGAGTGCAGTACATTACGTGTGGGTAAATCTGAAGCATCTGATTCCTCCAAACTATTCCAAGAATCAGATCACCACTATTTGTGTCAATCTGGTCCTGTTTCCTGGCATTTTTTGGAGGAATTAAGGCACTCCAATGTAACAAAAGTGAATTACCCCTTAAGGGACCCTGTGATGGAGTCAGAATATTGGAGGTTAGTGAGTCCTTCAAGAATTGCCACGAAACACTACT
>JAWQEG010005406.1:52500-59198 GCA_033782935.1 Petrolisthes cinctipes | reverse complement strand
GTTTTTTTGTTTTTGTTTTTTCTATACCTCAACCTCGGGACTGTAGGCTGTCAGTAGCCCGTGACTCTTACGAGGCCCCGAGATTACTGGGTGTCGCACCAGATGCGACAGTGGAGCTTCGTGGTGATGTTGATGCCGTTGCTTCTCTTCTGCTCCATTAGATGACGACACCTTATTTATACACGTCACTATCAGGAGAGAGCAGCTACACCGTCACTCACAGCATCTTGGAATATGGTCGGGCATCTTCTATGTTGTGAGTTGACGACGATGTAGGGGGTATTTCTGTCAGCGTAGCCAGGATAATTGACGAACAGCTGGACCCAGTTCACCTCTGAAAAATCCCAGACGTTTTTCTCGTGGATTCGAACCCGGGTCCTTGACATTCGCAGTCCGTCTCTTTATCCACTCCATAACGACGGCACGAATTCCAAGAAGTTGACACCATCGTTCGTAGAAGTCCGCTAAATTGTCCACCGTGACCTCCCATTCACTCACTGCTTAAATATAGATCCGCATTCCCAGTCGTTCGTGCCGGATTCTCAGTCGTTCGCGCCGCATTCTCAGTCGTTCGTGCCGCATTCCCAGTCGTTCGTTACCGCATTCTCAGTCATTCGTGCCGGATAATTTACCACCCAAAACACTATCATTGGGTGATATAAATGCGATCGGGTATGTAGTATTCGTACCGTAGTCATTTTGTAAAGTCTATTATCAGAATAACCATAAAAAAAATATTGACTTATGACATTCATAAATATTGGTTGATACACTTGAGGTTACTGATTGCTGAAATCAACTAGATAGATAGATAAATATATAGATATATAGAGATAGATAGATAGATAAAAAGATAGATAGGTAGTTAGATAGATAAAATAATGGCAATCTGCTTCTTAGAATAATTTGCAGGTATTCATTGCTCCAGATTGACCAACCTTGTACAGCTTCCCCTAAAGTTCTTCGTTTCTGTACATGAATAAACACTGATAACTACTCCATAATTATCTATGATTCATATATTTATTTGTATAGTGCTAAAATAACGTCGCACTAAGAGAATAAGGTACTTAATTTTGTTCCCATTTTCCTGTAAGTTAAATCTACGGGTGTCTTAAGCAACTCGACAATAACAGTCTTAAGGACCCTGTGTTCGTGTATAAGAAATGGAAGCATCTGTTTCCTCCTGACCATGCCACGAAACAAGCTCCTTCCATATTGGTGTGTGTTTCGTGGCAATATTTGAAGGACTCATTTATCTCCAAATTTACGACTACATCACAGAGTTCCTTAAACGATAACTCCAGGAAGGTATGATAAGTAATGTACTTTTATCAGCGGGAAACATTCACATTATAATTATTTCAAACAGACGTTTTGAAAACTTCGGAAGACTATCCCTCCCCAGTTATCTTTCCTCCCGCTGTTCTTCCTTCAATACTTGCTGTCGTTACTCTCTATCTCCTTCTCCAGTGATATATATATCTAGAGTCTAGTTGTTGTACTTCCATTAATCTTTTTCTCATCAGTCAGTGATCGGTTTATCAACTTGTGAACTGTTATGAAATGGTTTGATTCAGCAGAGGATATAATTTGAAGAGGAGACTCATTTTAATCCTTCAATAATGGGGTGACAATATCTGATATATTCTGACTTACAACAGAGTGATATAAAAAAGATTAAAATATTTCAATAGAATAGTAAGTAACATTTTCCAGCTTCGATAACACGCTTGAAATAACGCCAGACATCTGTGACCCAAGAGTTAACAAAACTTTTCGAAAAAAAATTTAATCTGAGGAATATATGTCAAGAAGTGTCCCTCCTGGAATCATTAATGTTGTCGTTTACCTTCATCCCGCCTGTGTAACACCCCATTGGATACACTGTGGTGTCCGGTTTAATTTTACAAAACAAGCTCTTCTTTCAATGAGATGAGAATTACAAACGTATACCATATGGGCTGACCATTTACAATCAAGAGCAAAGGTTAGTCTCATTGCCCCAAAACTTTCATGTCTGATCCAAATAGAGTTCATAAGAATTTTTTGGTATAATGAATTGCATATACTCCAAAAGTTATATAGACGACCAGAGGAAAATACGATTGCAGGGGTACATTTTATCTTTGACCCATCATTAGTTACTAAGATATGAGGGTAACCAAGATATCCATACATTACCTATATAATAATTATGGTGTGGCTGGACTTTGGAGGTGACGAAGCGGGTGTTGCCTTGCCTGCCCTGCCTCTCATACCACACTGAGGAGGGCGTCACAGGGGCATACCAGTACAGACGCAATGCAGCTGTGTGGTGGAGGAGGAGAGACACACTGCTTCACATACACACATACACATACACAAACTCGTACGTATATAAATAATACATTCTAGAAAAAACAGTCAAGTGGTATAAGAAAGTACAGTGTTCCTCCTTCTCCTCTGAGCAGGATATAAACGAGTATGTCACTCTTAAACACAAGTATATATATAGTCTTCGAAAACTAGAAGCAATACAGTCTAGGCAGGGACCACATACACTGTCTCTTGTCCATCTGTTGTTCGTGTTACCTATATTTTCACACACGTCATGACACAGGCAGAGTTGGGGTCCTATAGAGTTCCCCGTCTTAGTTGTTTTGTTTTTATACTTGGTGTCTTATCAAGTTCCGTTTACTACTGCACGGCTGACTTCCACGTAAATATGATACCTCAATACGTTTTCTCTTAGTAGTTGTGTGTCCAAATGATCTTATTATTTTTTATAATTTCTATCCAAGCTATAAGTCATATTGGTTTTGCAACAGTACTGAGGTTACACGACAGCTTTAACACTATCAATTTGGCCCACTAGACGTGAGGTGAAAACAGTACTCTGCCCCCTGTTCCAACATAGGCTTCATGCTCGTACCGAGGTTCAGGGCATCACCAAATTGCACAAACACACACACACACGTGACGACTCGTGAACCAGTACCTAGCTGTAGTGTAGTCTACTATGTACTGTACAATACATTCACTTTATTTTAACCCTTCTTATCACTTATGTATCTTATCACCAAGGTCAGGCCGTATCACATTCACCTTAATCTTCACCAGTTTATCACACAAGACACATTACTCGATGCAGTTATAACAATAATGTAACGATTAGGATTGATAAAATCCTCTCAAAACTTATATAGAGACATTTTATTATACGACAAGAGATGCCATTGATAAGGGAAGACTATTTGGTGTAGATAAAAGTGTAGCAGTTTAGGGAAGTTGAAGTGGGTGGTGCTCCTCAGAATAACACAAACACACAGACTACACCAAACTGAGTGATCCAGGCTGATATCACACTGACGAACTGTAACTACCTGTCTGAAGCTCGGCCACCCACATATAGGGAATCCGAGTCACGTCTCAGCCAGTCAGAAAGAATGTATTGATATCAGCTGTGGACAAGACATACCGTTAGAGAGAAAGAACTTATAGATAATTTCTTGATAAAAGTGTCAGTGATTTATTTTAAGGTGAATGAATGACAAGTGATGGGACTGTAGACTAAAAAATATTATTATTATTATTATTATTATTATTATTATTATTAGTAGTATAATTTTTCAGCAAGGCGTCACAATTTTATGCTGTTCATTTACAAAGTGATGAACAGTACAAGAGACATGGTGTACAAAGCAGTCATCGTCCACAGGCCCAACATTCATACCAGTAACTGTTTTAGAATCTATACTGCACTACGACCCTATCAAAGATCGAATTTCTACTAAACGAGGGGAAGGAGGCGAGAGGATTTTTGACCACGACTGTGCATTAGTTATTATATTCATTTTTTTTTTTTTTTTTAATTAAGGAGGAAGTGAATAGATTACAGATAGAGGGATAGAGAGAAAAATATATAGATAGACAGAGATTTAGACAGATAGTTATAGACAGCAAGTGTTTAGTACCAGAAGGGGAAAAGCACACACACACACACACACACACACACACACACTCAGAATGCCACAGAGAGTCTGACACACAAACAGGGACAGAAACACAGATGATCATTTACGAGAAGGTAAGGAAGGGTATACAGTGGTGGATGAGGGGAGAGGAGGAGGGAGAGGGGAGAGAGAGAGAGAGAGAGAGAGAGAGAGAGAGAGAGAGAGAGAGAGAGAGAGAGAGGAGGGGGGGGGGAGGGGAGGGGAGAGAGAGAGAGAGAGAGAGAGAGAGAGAGAGAGAGAGAGAGAGGAGGGGGGGTGGGGTGAGGGGGGTCCAATAACCTAACGAGTGTTCAGGGAAATGTGTCTGCCTTCCATAAACTCTTCTTTGATTGGCTGGTTCAACTCCCGCCTCTCCCTTCATCGCTCCCTCCCTCCTCTCCCTTCATCGCTCTCTCCCTTCCCTCCCTTCATCGCTCCCTCCCTTCCCTCCCTTCATCGCTCTCTCCCTTTCCTCCCTTCATCGCTCCCTCTTTCCTCTCCCTTCATCACTCTCTCATCCTCTCCCTTCATCGCTCCCTCTTTCCTCTCCCTTCATCGCTCCCTCCCTTCTCTCCCTTCATCGCTCCCTCTTTCCTCTCCCTTCGCTGCTCCCTCATCCTCTCCCTTCATCGCTCCCTCTTTCCTCTCTCTTCATCGCTCCCTCCCTCCTCTCCCTTCATCGCTCTCTCCCTCCTCTCCCTTCATCGCTCCCTCTTTCCTCTCCCTTCATCGCTCCCTCTTTCCTCTCCCTTCATCGCTCTCTCCCTTCTCTCCTTTCATCGCTCCCTCTTTCCTCTCCCTTCATCGCTCCCTCTTTCCTCTCCCTTCATTGCTCTCTCCCTCCTCTCCCTTCATCGCTCCCTCTTTCCTCTCCCTTCATCGCTCTCTCCCTTCCCTCCCTTCATCGCTCCCTCCTTCCTCTCCCTTCATCGCTCTCTCTCTTCTCTCCCTTCATCTCTCCCTCCTTTCTCTCCCTTCATTGCTCCCTCCCTCCTCCCCCTTCATCGCTCCCTCCTTCCTCTCCCTTCATCGCTCCCTCCTTCCTCTCCCTTCATTGCTCTCTCCCTTCTCTCCCTTCATCGCTCCCTCCCTCCTCTCCCTTCATCGCTCCCTCCCTCCTCTCCCTTCATCGCTCTCTCCCTTCTCTCCCTTCATCGCTCTCTCCCTCCTCCCCCTTCATTGCTCCCTCCCTCCTCTCCCTCCTTCCTCTCCCTTCATCGCTCCCTCTTTCCTCTCCCTTCATCGCTCCCTCTTTCCTCTCCCTTCATCGCTCCCTCTCTTCTCTCCCTTCATCGCTCCCTCTTTCCTCTCCCTTCATCGCTCCCTCTTTCCTCTCCCTTCGCTGCTCCCTCATCCTCTCCCTTCATCACTCTCTCATCCTCTCCCTTCGCTGTTCACTTCTCTCCCTTCATTAATCTCTCCTCCACCCTTCATCTCTCGATCCTTCCCATCCATTTATTTCTCCTTCCCATCCATTTATCTCTCCTTCTCATCCCCTCATTCTTCCCTCCTCTCCCTTCACCTTCATCGCTGCTGCTTCCTCTCTTATTAATTTTCTCATCTCCCTCCTTCACTCCCGTTACAGATAAATAATTATAGGCTCGTATCCCGTCCGCATATTTCAGTTCTGTCTGTATACGAGGTGCTCTCAATCTGGGCAGCAAAAAAAAAAAAAAAAAAAAAAAAAAAAATGAAGTTTGGGTTGTAACGATAAAACTAACCATAGAATATTCTTTAAGGGGGTGCGGGAGTAGGGGGACAGGCTTGGGGGGGGTTAAGGGGGTGCGGGAGTAGGGGGACAGTCTTGGGGAGGTTTTGGGAGTAGGGGGACAGGCTTGGGTGGGGGGGGTCAGGGAATAGGGGACAGGCTTTCTACCCACCCCAAGCCTGTTCCCCCTATTCCCGCACCCCCCGCACCCCTCCCCCCCAAGCCTGTCCCCTACTCCCGCACCCCCTTAAAACAGACAGGCTCATTATATTATCTTTCCCAGCTCAGTAAAGGAACCCTAACCTAACCTACCCAAAAAACTTAACCCTAACCTAACTTACCTAACCTAACCTAACCTAACCTACCCAAAAAACTTAACCCTAACCTAACTTACCTTACCTAACCTAACCTACCTGAGAAACTTAACCTAACCTAACCTAACCTACCCAAAAAACTTAACCCTAACCTAACTTACCTAACCTAACCTAACCTACCTAAAAAACTAAACCTAACCTAACCTAACCTACCCAAATAAATTAACCCTAACCTAACTTACCTAACCTAACCTACCTAAAAAAATTAACTAACCTAACTTAACCTACCCAAAAAAAAATTAATCCTAACCTAACCTAACCTATCTAAAAAACTTAACCTAACCTACCTAAAAAAACTTAACTAATCTAACTTATCTATCTAAAAAACTTAACCTAACCTACCCAAAAAAAAATTAATCCTAACCTAACCTAACCTATCTAAAAAACTTAACCTAACCTACCTAAAAAAACTTAACTAACCTAACTTACCTATCAAAAAAACTTAACCTAACCTACCCAAAAAAAAATTAATCCTAACCTAACCTAACCTATCTAAAAAACTTAACCTAACCTACCTAAAAAAACTTAACTAACCTAACCTAAATCTAACATAACTTAAGGGGGTGCGGTAGTAGGGGACAGGCTTGGGGGGGGGGGTGCGGGAATAGGGGGACAGACTAGGGGTGGGTAGAAAGCCTGTCC